>PVJC01016303.1:0-33894 GCA_004026665.1 Murina feae | reverse complement strand
GGGGCAGTTGGAGGCAATCAGGCTGGTGGGGAAGGCAGTTGGGGGCAAGCAGGCTGGGGGGGCAGTTGGGGGTGATCAGACTGGCAAGAAGGGACAGTTTGGGGCAAGCAGGCTGGCAGGTAGAGTGGTTAGGGGAGATGAGAAATGCAGGCAGGTGAGCGGTTAGGAGCCAGCGGTCCCAGATTGTGAGAGGGATGTCCGACTGTCGCTTTAGGCCCGGTCCCACAGAGTCCCAGATTGGAGAGGGTGCAGGCCAGGCTGAGAGAACCCCCCTGCCCCCTGTGCACAAATTTCGTGCACCAGACAACTAGTATACTTACATGTGTAGCCCATGGACATGGGCAATAGGGTAGTGAAGACCTGGGGGGAGTAGGTAGAGGCTGGGAGAAAGGGGAGAAAGGGGGGAAATGGGAGATATCTGTAACATTATCAACAATAAAAATATATATTAAAAAAGTTCAATCTAGCACATTATGTAAAGACTAGGGGCCCGGTGCACGAAATTCGTGCACGGGGGTGGGGCGTGTTCCTCAGCCCAGCCTGCCCCCTCTCACATATTGGGAGCCCTTCGCGGGTGTCCTATTGTCGGCTTAGGCCCACTTCCTGCTCCCCTTGGGGAACGTGCCTAAGCCGCAGTCTGGCCTCCATTTGTGGGAGGCAACCAGGCTAATCAGGGGAAGCCACCAGCCCCATCACTTCGCTGCTGCAGCCACTGCCAGTCACCACAGCCACCAAGGTGTTTTTATCAACACGGACTCCAGTCCCTTCACCATGAAAAAATGACAACTTTCTTTAGTCATCTTCAAGATTTGTCTTGCATAGGATATGACATTTCTTTCTTTTTTTTTATCCTCACCTGAGGATATGTTTCCACTGATTTTTAGAGAATGTGGAAGAGAAGGGAAAAGCAGAGAGAAACATCAAAGTGAGAGGAACACTTTGATTGGTTGCCTCCTGCATATGCCCTGACCTGGGCCCCAGCCAGGGAGGAGCCTGCAGCCTAGGTACATACCCTTGGTCAGAATTGAACCCAGACCCTGCAGTCAGCAGGCTGAGGCATTATGCACTGAGCCAAACCGGCTAGGGCAGGATATGACATTTCTTAGCCCTCCAGCAGTGGACCTTCATTTTTTTTCTCCAGGAGTGTGGTGGAAAAACCCTAGATCGCCTTTTTTGGATTCTCATTACCCAAGTTACTAAGAATATTACCAGTGGCATAGAGGGAGCTTAGCCAATGAGCGGTAAGAAAAGGTGCTTCCTCTGTAGTTCACTCTTATCACTGGCTCCACCCCTGCCCCTCCAATGCCACCTCCACCCCTACCCAGGCCTGTAACCTCTGTCCAAGGCTGCAGGCCTGTGCAGGGGACCCTCAGACCCCTACGATCACTGACTCTACCCCTGCCCAGGCCTGCAGCCTCTGCCTGAGGCTGCAGACCTGGGCAGAAGCCTCCCAAGCCCCTCCCATCGCCGGCTTCACAGAGCCCAGGCCTCTGTGATCACCGGCTCTGATCCTGCCCCCTGCCATTGCTGGCTCTGCCCTTGCCCCACTGGCAGCCTCTGGCCAAGGCTGCAGGCCTGGGCAGGGGACCCCTAGACCCCTGCATTGCCAGCTCTGCCCTTGCCCCACTGGCAGCCTCTGGCCAAGGCTGCAGGCCTGGGCAGGGGACCCCTAGACCCCTGCATTGCCAGCTCTGCCCTTGCCCCACTGCAGCCTCTGGCCAAGGCTACAGGCCTGGGCAGGAGACTCCCAGGCCCCTGCCCTTACCAGCTCCACCCATGCCCAGAGCCTGCGATTGCAGGCTCAACCCCTGCCCCTCTGATCACTGGCTTTGCCCCTGCCGAGGCCCTGAGATCGCCAAGCTCTGCCCCTGCCCCACTGCAGCCTCTGGCCAAGGCTGCAGGCCTGGGCAGGAGACCCCCAGGCCCCTGCCATTGCCTGCTCCACCCTTAATCTTCTGGCCAAGGCTACAGGCCTGGGTGGGGACTCCTAGCCCCTTCTGATCACCTGTTCCGCCCCTTTGCCCCCCGCCTCCCCTGCCACCTGCCTGGCTAACAGGCCTGACGACTTCAGTGGCGGGGCTGAGCCAGACTGTGTGCCGCCATCTTGTGGCTCTGGGCGTGGCCGTCTTTGTGACAGAGTGACACCTAATTTGCATATTACTCTTTTATTAGATAGAATTAGGAGAGAATTGTGCTTTGGCAAATGGAACTGAGGAACTCACCCAAGATACAGTGCAGAGAGATAGAAAAAAGGAAAATGTGGATGAGCTTGGAGAACAGATTGGCAGTATCTAAGCAAGTTCTAGAAGGAGAGGCAAATGAGCGTGAAGCAGTATGTGAAGGGATACGGGTGAGAATTTCCCTAAGCTGAAAAAATACAATGATGCCTCAGATGGAAGAAGCAGGTCGAAGTCAGAGTGGTAATGATAAACAGAAACGAATCCGCAGAGACCCCTTTGTGAACTGTAGCTCCTGAGAGATAAAAAGCCTTGAATGCAAACGGGGACAACAAATCTGCATTTGTAAAGGGAAAAAGCATGGGGTTCAGGTTTTGACTGTACTGCTCACTGGCTGTGTCATTGCAACTAGGTCACCTAACCGCTTTGGGCCTCAGAGGACATCCTGTCATTGGCCCATGGGAGTCGGGCTGGATAATAACAAGAGCAAGGCCAAACACACAGGGCTCTGAGAGGCTGGAAATCTTTCTAGAGAGTACACGTGGACGTGTTTTAAGTCACTATACAAACGGTAGTTAACTTGGGATAGATAAGCTGGATGTATTTCCTTTAAACATATTTGACTCTAACTTCTTCAGGGGCAGTATTTTCTTCTTTTTTTTTGTTTTTCAAGCATAGAGGTTCCCCCATAGTAGACATGCCAAAAAATAGCCATTAAATGATTTTGGATGAGAGACCCAAACTTTGCCCTGGGATCCTGTGATAAAACCTGGGTCCCAAGGGGGCCCCAACTTCACTGTCAGGAGCGTGGGTCGCCTTATTTCTTTGTCAGTTAGAGGCAAGATTAATCTTTCAAAGATAAACTTTCGGGGTTTGTGGCTGCCTTTTTTCTTTTTCTCTTCCCCAGTGAGTTGTTTTAAAGTGAAAAGATTATTTTGGTGTGTCTGAGGCAACCCTTGGGTAACTGCTTTGAACCCAATCCTATATAGTAAAAGGTTAATATGCAAATTGACCCTAACAGCAGAACCACTGAGAATGACTGGTCACTATGACACACACTGACCATCAGGGGGCAGACACTCAATGCAGGAGCTACCCCTGGTGGTCAGTGTGCTCCCACAGGGGGAGCTCTGCTCAGCCACAAGTCAGGCTGCCCGCTGCCAGCACAGCAATGTGGCAGGAGCCTCTCCCGCCTCCTCAGCAGAGCTAAGGATGTCTGACTGCAGCTTAGGCCTGCTCCCCACTGGCAAGTGGACATCCCCCAAGGGCCCCCAGGCTGCCAAAGGGATGTCTGGCTGCCAGCTTAGGCCCAATTGCCCGGGGAGTGGGCCTAAGCCAGCAGGTGGACTTCTCCCGAGGGGTCCCAGATTGCTAGAGGGCACAGGCCATGCTGAGGGACATCCCTGAGTGCACAAATTTTTGTGCACCGGGCCTCTAGTAGGTAAATATATACGATACTCAGACCTTTGGCATCACCTTATTCAGCGGGCACTGGTTCAAAGCAGGAATCCTTCAAGGTGCTCCGTCCTGCCCCTGCAAGGCTGGCTTTTCCTATAATTGAACATCATCCTTGCTCGTTTGCTCTCATTTTCTCTCCTTAGCTTAAGAGTAAACTATTTCTCTCACTCCCATTCATCATGAGTGAAGGGGGTCCTTTCTGATTGGGGATTCAGGGTTTCTTTTTAAATACATATTTTTTGATTTCAGAGAGGAAGGGAGAGGGAGAGAGAGATAGAAACATCAATGATGAGAGAGAATCATTGATTGGCTGCCTCCTGCACACCTCCTACTGGAGATGTAGCCTGCAACCCGGGCATGTGCCCTTGACCAGAATAGAACCTGGGACCCTTTAGTCCCCAGGCTGAAGCTCTATCCACTGAGCCAGACTGGTGAGGGCCAGGGCTTCCTTTTGAAGCTCTGATTGGTGCCCTGTGATTCTTGGGCCCCATCCTGATGGAGCACCAGGGGCGGGCTCCTGGGGGTGGGCTTGCTCAGTAGCCAAGCAGCCCTTGTAGTCGCAGATGCCTCGTCCCTTCACGTGGTTATTAACAGCCCTTGCATTACACGGTTCTCTGCCCAAGCGTATCTCTCTGTTCCCTTTGACTTCAAAAACCATTGCTTTTTCATGGACTTGCCTCCCAGAATCAGCAGCCCTGCATTTCCAGTCCTCTGCCAGGTTTCCAGAGCACCCTCCCTGACTGTTCCTTTTTAGAACACGCGAAGAAACAATAGGTATCAACATCCCACTACACCTCAGTTCCTCGGCCTCAGGGAGACAAATGGTATTCTCAGATTTGAAAAGGTTTTTGCTTTTCATACTGGTTTTTTTTCAAATGAGTCAAAATATAGAGCTTCTAGGTGATTAAAAATAGTGTAACTTCCCCCCTATTTTTTGAATGAAGAGCTAAAGTTCCAAAAAAAGGGTAAAAGGATTCTCCCAATACACGCAATTATACAAGGAAATATTCTTTTGATTGTGTCACATTGCCTCACATATGAACAGAGGAAACTAAGTTTTAACAAATAAATAACTTCCCAAGAGTTATTTAAAACTTGGCAGACAGCTATTTTTCAGTAGAAAGTACACAATCAGAATACTGTTAACTGAAGCACAGTGGCTGTCTCTTGTGCGAGTGTAAAATTCTTTCGATGATCAAATGTTCTCTATTTTTAAAAGATAAACTTTGGAATAAATTTGGATGTACAGAGGAGTGGTTAAGAATGTGTAAAGAGATTGCCCTTTCACCCAGTTTTCCCTAATGTTAGTATCTTACATAATCATAGTACATGAGAAGTTACAGTACCCCGTGTAAGTTACATTTGTACACTGCTGTTCACTGCATTCCAGACTTTTTGGATTTCACGAATTTTCCCAATAACGTCCTTTCTCATTCCTGATCTCATCCTGGATCCCATGTAGCCTTTAGCCATCGTCGCCTCTTAGTCTTCTCCGCTGTGTGACACTTTGTAGGCGCTTTCTTGTTTTTTCACGACCTGATTCTTTTGGGGAGTGCTGGCCAGGCATGTTGTAGAATGTGTCTTGGGTGTGTCTGCCTAATGTTTTCTCATGATTGGACTGGGGTTAAGGTTTTGAGAATTAATTGTCCTTCTCTCATTATATCAGGGTACAAAATATCAACATGATTTATCGCTGGTCATACTTTTTGATATATAATTTAACCCTCTCCTCTCATATTCCATCATGGCATTTATTTTTGTTGACTTCGTAGTCTTTTGATTTTTCTTTTTTTTCTTTCTTTCCTTGTTCCTTTATGCACTCTTCCCGCCATTCTCTAGAGAACTCTACTCTGGTGTGGATTTTTCCCAAAAGTCTGTGCTTGTGGATACAAGTCTTTGTTTTAGAAGGAGAAGCTGATATAAGTCAAACAAGAAAGCTTTGTGTGTCCTTTGATTACCCTTTGGGCGATGAAATGGAGAACCTAGGGAGCTACTCTCCCGGAGGACTGAGGGACGAGAACACAGCCCTTCTCTTGGTTGATCAGATACTCCCCCCCGGGTGGGCCATTTGGTTTTGGAATTTCCAACTCTGAGATTCTGTTGTCATTTGACACGTGACTGTTTTGTAATCCACCATGCCTACCAAGTGGCCACTTCTGGCAAGCAAAAGGTCATTTTGAACCAATAAGTCAGAATGCTTCAGGAATTGGAACTAAAGTGGAGAATTTCTCTACTGCATAGTCAAAAGCAGACAGTAAGAATTTAGGACTCAGAGGAAGATAGACAAGATCATTTTTAAACTCAACTCTGTCTTTTCAGATAATTCAGGGAAGTCATTTTAAAGGCTGGGACTCCCACATCTTGCTTCTACTCATGGTGGTTACACACTCAAATGCATAAGTGAAAATGTCATCTTGCAAGGTAGTGGCTGTGAGTTTTTATGTGCTTGAACATGTCCATCATGTGTAACACTGTGATTCTCCAGTATGAGCTAATTACAATTACTTCCTCTATTACCTTAACAATTGCTTTATTGAATTTCTGCATTTTGGTGTTAGTGTAATTTTCTTTGATGAAGATTGAAACTGTTTTAGATTTGAAATAACTAGCATTTATTGAGCATTCAATACCTGCTGCACTGTGCATGGAGCTTCCTATGATTTATTATAAAGTGTTTCTAGACAGTGGAAAGTGTTGTTATCCCAGTTTTGCAGCTGACAGAGTTAGGTATAAAGAAGTTATGCAATCATCTTAAGGTCATCGAGATCATTACTGGTTAAAGATGGGACTCAAACCAAGTTTGACTCCAGAGCTGTTTGTTCTTAACCACTGTACCATTCTGTCTATTGAATTATACCCTCCTATAAACCTTACCTGTTGGTTCTTAAAGCCACATAGATTAAATCTAATCCTTTCCCTACACAATACCCTTTAAGTGTTTGTTTGAAATGGTCATATTCCTACAGATCTTTTCTTCTGCAGTTTTAATTTTTAAGAATTCTTTCACCTGCCGCCAGCTGTCAATTCTTCAGTGATTTCTCTAGTCTTCATCCTACTACCTTGTTTGTTCTCTGGTGAGCTCCTGTTTTTCATTGTAATTCTTACTGACATAGAAAGAACTGAACATTGGGGTGCAGTCTGATGAGACGCTCCCTCTTTTTTCATGCCATACTTGAAGCTCTGGAATCCGAGGCAGGAGTTCATAATTTACTTCCATCTGTTAATCCACCCAAACTCTTGATGCCCTTTCATTTATTTCTACAAATCCTCATGTCCTTCCTCCTGTATTGCATAATTGGTGCCTTGGAACCAAGTTAGAGCAAGCATGTCAAACTCAAATGCTAACACGGGCCAAATAAATAAGGTTTAAGTTTATGTGGGCCACAAAGAAACAAAAGCTTTAATTTTCATAGTAACGTAGGTTTATTTCTAAAGAGACATGCTGAATGTAAAGGGCTGAAATAAATGAGTAATTGTTAACATAAAATAATAGAACATTTTAATAACAATTAATATTTTTTTCTTGGACATTAACTTACCAGACAATGAATAACTGCACAAATTAATAAGTGTAACACAAATAAACCTATTTTTCTTGTTCTCCAAAAGCAAAATATTTCCTGTTGCGCACACCAAACAAGTCAGTCCAAGACTGATTTGGCAGTTGGCTACTAAAATATTCGCTGCTAGTATTAGTGGAGAGAAATGGTGCGCCTGTGTGTAAGGCACATAAGGGAAATGAATGCAACACAATTACAGTTAACAGTCATTAGTGAATGTTGTAGTTCATTACTAATAATTATATATAACAGGATATTGTAAAAATTAAGTTACAAAATTTTTATTAAAATGTTTCTTATATACCGTTATATTGGCTGGGCTGCAAAAATATTCATTGTGGGCTGCATGTAGCCTGTGGGCTGAGAGTTTGACATGCTTAAAGTAGAGTATCAGTTGCATTTCATATGTTAGCATTGGCTCATTGGTCTAGCCTGCCAAACTCTGTATCTCTCTCTGATCTTAGCTCTCATCCAAATTATTTATTCAAATTCCCAGCCTCATGACATCTTGAAATTTGGTAAGTTCATAAAAGGTATATGTGTGATTCATTTCATGTGTTGTTACACTGTGATTGACTGTATCTGAGGAGAAATAGATCAGGACTGTGTTACTTGGAGTACCTACAAATCATACCGTGGAAGAGTTGTTTGGAGGTCCTGTTTGGGAGGTGAGAAAGTGGGGAAGAGTGAGCCTAAAGTGTTTCTGAATGCCCCCTACTGTGGCAACTGGAACTCAGACCTGCTGGGGCCCTCTGAGAAACCATGAGGAATATTCCACAGCATCTCCTACCAGGGACAGCAAGGTTGGGGTTAACTTCCTTCCTCTGGGTTGTGGGTTGCTCCGGGAGGTGTTATCACCCCCTTTTTACAACACACTTCTGGGTTGCCCCTCCTTGCAGCTGGGCAAGTTCTCCAGGTGTCAGGGATCATCCTCATGAAGAGAAGAGAGATGCAGGAGCTTGAAGTTGGAGGTTACCAGCGTTCTGGAAACTGTCCACTGAAATTGTCTAGTAAAATCGAGTACCCATCTGACACCATACATGTTATTATAATATTATCAGCTATATTTCCTATACTGTACTTTATATAGCCATGACTATTCTGTAACTACCAATTTGTATTTATGAATGCCTTCACCTTTTTCACACATTTCCTCAA
The DNA here is from genome assembly GCA_004026665.1 of Murina feae. NCBI lineage: Eukaryota > Metazoa > Chordata > Mammalia > Chiroptera > Vespertilionidae > Murina > Murina feae. Next base: position 25,541 of record PVJC01016303.1, on the reverse strand, counting down.
ACTCTCTCCCATCTGGCTACTATCAGGTTGTTCTCTATACCTATGAGCCTGTTTCTGTTCTGCTTGTTCATTTATTTTGTGTTTTAGATTCCAGATATAAGTGAAATCACATGGCCTTTGTCTCTCTCTGTCTGACTTACTTCACTCAGCACAATGATCTCGAGGTCCATCATGTTATTGCAGATGGCAAGATTTCATTCTTTTTTTATGGCTGAGTCATATTCCATTGTATATACACACCACATTTAGTGGACACTTACTACTAGGTGGCTTCCATATCCAGTTATTGTAAATAATGTGAACAATGAATATATGGATGTATGTGTATTTTTGATTTAGTGTTCTGGGTTTCTTCAGATAAATACCCAGAAGTAGAAATGCTGGGTTCTTCTTTGTCTGTTATACCCTTTGTTTTAAAGTCCATTTTGTCTGGTATAAGCATTGTTTTTTGTTTCTGTTTTAATGAAATACCTTTTTTCATACCTTTACTTTCAGTCTGTGTATGTCTTTCGATCTGAAATGAGTCTCTTGTAGGCAGCATATGTAAGAATCTTATTTTGTTATCTATTCAGCCACCTTGTCTTTTGATTGAAGCATTTAGTTCATTTGTATTTGAATTTTTGATAGGTATGTATTTATTGCCTTCTTATTATTCATATTTTAAAAATCTCTTTTTCTTTCTTCTAAAAGAATACCCTTTAACATTTCGTGTAGTAGTAGTACTGGTTTGGTGGTAATGAAATCCTTTAGCTTTTTATTGTTTGGGAAACTCTGTTGCTTGGTTCTAAATGATAGCTTTGTTGGTTGGAATAATCTTAGTTGGAGGTCCTTGCTTTTCATCACTGAATATTTTATGTTAATCCCTTCTGACTTTTAAAGTTTCTGTTGAGAAATCAGCTGATAGTCTTATGGGATCTCCCTTGTAGGTAACTAACTGCTTTTCTCTTGCTTCTTTTAAGATTTTCTCTTTGTCTTGAACCTTTGGCATTTTAATTATGATGTGTCTTGGTGTGGGCCTCTTTGGGTTCGTCTGGTTTTGGACCCTCTGTGTTTCCTGGACTTGTATGTCTATTTCCTTCACCAGGTTAGGGAAGTTTTCCATCATTTTTGCTCTCTTTCTTCTCCTTCTAGCACCCCCATGATGTGCATGTTGGTGTATTTAAAGTCCCAGAGACTCCTTAAACTATCTTCATTTTTTGGATTCTTTTTTTCTTTTTTGATGTTCTGATTGGGTGTTTTTTTGTTCTCTTATCTTCCAGATTGTTGATAATCCTCTTCATCTATTCTACTATTGATTTTCTGTAATGTATTTTTCATGTCAGTTAATGTATTAATCATTTCTGAGTGGTTCTTTTTTATGTTTCATCTCCATGTTTATGTTTCCTATCTCTTTGTTAAAGCTCTCACTAAGTTCACTACTCTTCCGCTAAATTCATTGAACATCCTTAAAACATTTGTTTTGGACTCTACATCTGGTAGATTGCATGTCTCCATTTTGTTTAGCTCTTTCTCTGGAGTTTTGTTCTATTCTATCATTTGAGACATGTTTGTTTGTCTCCTCATTCTAGTTGCCTCCTTGTATTTGTTTCTATGTATTGAGTAGAGCTGCTACTTCTCCCTTTCTTGGTAGAGTGGCCTTAGGTAGTAGATATCCTATAAGGCCCATTGGTGCAGCCTCCCCAGTCACCAAAGTGGGGCACTCTAGGTTTGCCCTCCCTGTGGCTGTGTGTACCCTCCTGTTGTACTTGAGCCTTGATCCCTAATGGCATCTCAATGGGAGGGATTTAACCCCAGGTCAGTTGGCTGCCCAGACTAGCCAAGGCAGCTGTGGAGGAGTTGCTGTGCAGAGGCTGATCTCATGGAACAAGACTTGCCTTAGTTGGGCTCTGGTGCTTGTTGCGTTTACACCTTGAGTGTGTCACTTGTGGTGGTTGGCTGATGCTTTGGCATGGTCTGAAGTTATCCACCAGCTGTGCTGGCTCTGGGCCTTCCAGGAGGTACAAGCCAAGGTTGGCTGCCTGTGCTCTGCTCGGGGTCACCTGGCATGAGCTACAAAGCAACCTAAAGATGGCTGCTACTTGAACTGGGCTTGGAAATGCCTGGGAGAGACCAAGTTGCGAACCAAGATCAGTTGCTGTTAGTACCAGGTGTGGGCCACTTAGCAAGATGCACAGGACATTCTGAGGCCAGATGCTGTTTGTTTGAAATATTTTAGGAAAGTCTGAAGCATAAGCCAAGACAGGACATTCATATGGAAAAGCCACTTGTGGGTCTGTAAGTTGGGTGGGATTGGTCTCAAGGAATTACCAGGGCAGGACAAATAATGCTATCCAGGTTGATGGAGACTCAGATATTATACTTGCCTGCTGACGCTGTGGCAAAAGGGCTCAACAAGGGAACCACAGCCCCTGTCAGCACTTATGTCTGGGAAAGCTGTCCCTTCAGCCCTTGCTCTGATGCCAGACAATTCAGTTCCTCCTGTATGCCCAACTACAGTGCTGGAGCTCAGAGTCTGAATAAGTTTGTGCATGGGCCCCTTGAGAGAAGAGCCTGGGACTTCAGCAACCCTCCTCACTCAGCCATGATTCCTGTTGGTTTTCAGAAGTTGTAAGGACTTGGCGTCTGGGTACTAGAACTCTGGGCAAAGGGCCTGGTGTGGGAGTGGGACTTCTTGCTCCTCATGTGGGCCCTCTGCAGCTGAGCTATCTCTCCTGATTTTTAACCACCACAGTGGGTGTGGGACCAGCCTGTTCCTTGTCTCTGAACCTTTTACCAGTTTCCATGTGGGTTCTTCTTTATATCTTTAGTTGTAGGACTTCTGTTCAGCTAGATTTCAGGTGGTTCTGAATGATAGTTGTTCTGTAGTTTAATTGTAATTTTAATGTAGTCATGGTAGATGTGAATACTACATCTATCTGCCATTTATCTACCAGAAGCCCTATTTTAATTCTTAAATTCTTAAAGTCTTAAATTCTGTACCTCTAAATTTAAATTCGGGATGTCAAATGTCCATTCTAATATATAACCCTGTAGTGTGAATAACAGAAGACAAAAAAGTCTATATGTGCTAAGTTAAAATTTTTTTAAGTTATAGCATATTATAATGTGCTGGTATTCAAAGAAGTTTAGAAAATTGCAATGGAAATGCAAGCCAACAATGACATGATTTATACTGAAACATCTTTAAGATTGTTCAGTGGAATGTTACTGCTGTGTGGATTCATTGTATTTGTGGTAAGTCATTATATTAAGAATGTTTGATAGCTAATCCCCTATTATTAAACTCTTAAGTGGCTATGGAAATTGGATAATAAGTCTTCTCAGTGAGCTTTTCGAGAAGGGATGAAGTAAAAACAGACTATATTACCTCTTTGCTTCTCTTGTTGAAGCTAGTCAGGACTATAAAAGTACTTGCAGGTTTGAATACTTTAGTCTCTGCGGGACATTGCTGTATTTCTGAGCGCAAAAATAGGACTTCATACTGTGACTGTCTCATGAATTGCTGTTAAGGCAGCACTCACACAATTTGTTGTGTATCTGAAACATATATGATCTTTGAACTTTGATTCACGGCTTTAGATTATGAAGTTTACTTCTCTCTCTTAAGAGTAAGCAGTGATGGGCAGAAAATTCACACTTGTGATGCACATGATTTAGTGGAGTGAGCACAATTCTTTGACTCCCTCCCTTACTAAGCATATATTGGGGCCAAATTTCCTGAGCTGCCGGCTCAAGTATAAAAGTCTCTCCTCCAATATGTGAGGAAAGTTAGTTGTGTGTCCAAATTCTTTGTAAATACTGAATAAATACCTTACATCTCTGAATGTTTTAACTCAGTAGCTAAGATGACTTTTTCCGAGGATAGACAGGCCTATATATTGAAATTTTTAACTTTGAGTGCTTATGATGACTTTTATCCATGTTACCTTATTTAATTCTTAATAGCCCAATTTTACAAATGTGGAATCCACACTTTGGAGAAGTAAAGAAGTAAAGTAACATGTTCAAGGTTGTAGAGTGATGCAGGTTTGTCTGAAGCTGATGTTTTTCAACATTTTGCAAGATCTTGGATGCATTTAGTAGAGATTTATTGAAAATCTACTGTGTGCAATGCAATGTGTGAACTAGTTGCTACGATTTAAATGCATCAGAGATGAATGCTGCTGTCAAGGAATTTATAATATAATGAGGGAGATAAGATATGTATATAAATAATTACAGCACAAGGGAGAAAGTGATAAGGGCTAATTAAAAAGGTATGGTGACAGTATTGTGGGAGGATGGAGATTTTAATTTCCTGTTTTGAGAGATGAAGAAAGCGTATCAAGATAGCATTTAACCTGTAACTTGAAAGATTTGTACCTGTAGGGAAGGGACACCTAGGTTTCTCAGGCCTAGTGTGTACCTTTTCATTAAAGTAGTTCCTAGGGTAATAATTGGTATACAAAGCTAAATTGCGTTTTCTCTTTATACAGTAATAGAATGCTTGCTTTTCTGTTGAGAATAATACTGAAACGAAAGTGCTTTATTTATTTGAGTATAAATAAAGCCATTACCCCAATATAAATTAGGTCTTCAGGATATAGACAAATAAATCAATGATAACTAAATATAACCAGGACTGCTCTACTATTTCTGTTGCCAATCATGAACACTTATTTTGTCTTTGTTGTATGTCAGATAATGTTCACAAGGCTTTAGGTTTTATTCATCCATTTAATCTTTATATAGCCCTAAGTAGTGTGTATTATTAAGATATTATTATCTGCATGTATTAGATAAGGTGCTATAACAGGACTAAAACAACAATAAAAACCAATGGTTTATATAAGATAGAAGTTTCTTTCTCAGTAGTTTCTAGGTAAGTGATCCAGAACCATGTTATAACTCTACCATCCTTGACACATGGCTTTCAAAGTTGCTGATGAGAGTCACCATTTTTCAGTTAGTAGAAAGGGCGTAAGAGGAATCAAGGGCAAGAAGATCCTTTCACAAGGACCTGAGGAATTGCATAGATCACTCTTACTCATATTTCATAGTCACCTGGTATACTGGGTTGAATGGTACTCCCTCCCCCAATAAGCCCATGTCCTAATTCTCAGCCTCTGTGAATGTTACCTTGTTAGGAAAGAGTCTTTGTAAATATAATGAAATTCAGACTCTTGAGATGAGATCATCCTGGATTACCCAAGTGGGCCCCAAACCTGATGACAAGTATCTTTATAAATGACAGAAAAGGAGAAGACACACATAGAAGGGAGTCCATGTGAAGACAGACAAAGGATGCAATCATGTTGCCATAAGCCAAGGAATACCTAGAGCCACCTGAGGCTGGGAGAAGCAAGAGAGGATTCTCTCCTAGAATCTTCAGAGGGAACATGGTCCTGAGGACACTTGGACTTTGGACTTCTGGCTTCTAGAACTAGAAAAAAAAATTTCCGTTGTTTTAAGCCACCAAATTTTTGGTCATTTGTTATGGCAGCCACAGGAAAGTAATATACATGGTTGTAGCTTGCTGTAAGGAAGCTATAGAATGTATTAGTGTACTGGTCACGTGCCTACCTAAAACTTGTGCATTTCTGTTACCTAAAGGAAGAAGAGAGTGGATATTGGGGGGAAGGGGTAACATCCTCTGTCATAGCTCACTTTTTAGATGAAGAAATTTAGGTACAGAGAAGTTAAATAACTTTCCCAAATACTCTCCTGATTTCACTGAAAAAAAAAAAAGTCTCCCCACTCTATACTTTTGTGAATTTTTTCACCTCTAAGGATAGCTGTGTGGGAAGATGGAGAAAACTCTTCAATGAAATAAATAGTAGCTATTTTAAAATAAATTATTTCCCTTATCCTCTCTTATTTTGTCATGTATTAGGCATTTTAAAAGACAAACTAAAAAGGCAAATCACTTCAATTTTCATATCCTCTGTAGCATAAGTAATCTCTCCAGTGGGAGGGACAGTGGCATACACATGGTTCTTATTTTAAGTGGAAGTATGTGTGAATTAAGATTGTACTTCTGTGGTGTATTGTAGGTGGGCCTTACTGGCTTTACTCTTTTCTGACTATGAAATAAATTAATAAAAATTTTATTTTGTTTATAAAAATCTCTGCATATCTCCATAAAGCTTACTAATCATTAACTATTCAAATGACCACTAAGACAAAAGATCAGTTTGAACATTGTGTGTCCAAGTTCAAGTCAACTGCCTTTCCTTCCCAGGTGTTAATTTAGTGAGTGAGCAGTTTCAAGATCTTCTCTGATCAAGTGTCCTTGTTTACATTTTGTGGTTTTCAAGGTAAATAGAGCAATTTCAGAAGAAAGCCAACATTGTTGGCAGGTGGCATTGTTTGTTTTACAAATACTTGGAAGTAGGTTGGAAAGTTTATCTTTTAAAGAATAAGATAGGTAAAAGCTTAACAGCCCTCAGAAGGAGAGATCCAGCCTCAGCTGGCGCGCCATGGACTCACCTTTGCTTCTCTTGAGCCTGGCTTATCCATTTTTAGCTGGCGACCCCTACAAAGAGAGACTTAGGCCCTGAAAACGGAAGTGCTGGGTCCCCAGGAACTTACTCCTCACCAAGCCTTAGTGCTTCTCTAATGGTTTTGCTATGTGACTGTGGTTGGTGTGTGTAAATCTTCCACTTGATGAATTAAGGCTGCTGAAACTTAAATTTTCAGAGGCTCTCAAGGCCTGTGCACAAATAGAAGATAAATAAATCAGACAGAAAAAGCTCAGAACCATATGATTTCACTCATATGTGGGATGTAAAACTGAAACTTATGAACACAGACAGTGTGGTAGTTGCCAGAGGGAAGGATGTGATGGGAGGAGGAGGTCCTAATATGAGGTGACAGGAGAAGATTTGACTTTGGGCGCTAGGCATACGTTGCAGTATACAGATTTTGTAACATAAAAATCCATGCATGAAACCTATATCTTCATGTTGACCATTGTCATTCCAATCAATTTAATAAATAATAAATTTTTAAAAAAAGGAAAAGAAAGCTATGGAATATTAAAAAGATAAAATCTATAATAATAAAAGCATAATATGTAAGTCAACCAAATGGCTGAACAGTGGAATGACTGTTTGGACGAAGCCAAGGCTGTGAGGGCCAAGGCAGCCAGGGCTGTGAAGGCCTACTTTTGCACAAGTTTCGTGCATCTGGCCTCTAGTAAACAAATAAAAGAATGGCATCCAGAGAGAGTCGTGTCCTGGAAGCATCAGAATAGGTAGGCTAAAATGGTTTTGAAAGTAGCATTTTCTAGACCACAGAAGCTTCAGCTCTGTTTAGAAACAGAACTGAAGAATCTGTCCTTCTGGTTCTGTTTAGAGGTACTGCATGAAGCACAAGTGCAGCTGTATTTGTTGTAGAAAGTTTCATAGTTGTGCAATTTATACTCTGGTTGTATCTGTATCAGTAAATACCTTGATGTGGGTAAACATTGAAGAAAAGGAGTTAAACAGAGTTCATTGTGTGCTTAGGTTGGAAGTTGGGTTCTGTAATCCTGTTTAATAAAGAGGGAATATGATAAGTAACCCTCACATCATTGCAAAGATGGCAGCACCCACAGCCAATAAAGAAGGAAAGTGCTAATTGACTGCCCTGCCCTCAAAGATGTCAGCAGCCATAGCCAATAAGGAGTGACTATGCTAATTGACTGCTCCACCCTCAAAGATGGTGGTGTCCACAGCCAGTAAGGAAGGAATATGCTAATTGGCAGCACCTTCAAAGATGGTGGCACCCACAGCCACAAGATGGCTGGTAGGGGAGGGCAGTTGTGGGTGATTAGGCCAGCAGAAGAGGGCAGTTAGGGGTGACCAGGCCTGCAGGGGAAAGCCCTTGGGGGGACCAGGCCTGCAGAGGAGAGCTGTTGGGGGAGGACTGAGTCGGCAGGGGAGGGCAGTTAGGTGTTGATCAGGCTGGCAGGGGAGTGATTAGGGGGTGATCATGCTGACAAGCAGAAGTGATAATCAGGCTCTCAGGCAGGTGGGCGGTTGGGAGCCTGCAGTCCCACATTGTCTGACTGCAAGGTTAGGCCCGATCTCTGTGGGACTGGGCCTAAACTGGCAGTCGAACATGCCCTGAGGGGGGCCCAGATGAGAGAGGTTGCAAACTGGGCTGTGGAATACACCCCCTCCCCCAGTGCATGAATTTTGTGCACTGGGGCTCTAGTGGTTTCCTTTTTAATACCTGAAATATCATGTTAAAAAAAATAGACAGTGGGACTGTCCAATGGACAAATATAAAAGCAAAGCAAAAGGCAACTGATTGAATATAACAAATTGTTTTGACTTAGCAACAGTGGAAGCCCTTTAATTCCTGTTTTTTTCCAGCCTTATTTTCTTTCTATATGGCCAGCATTGTTAATAAAATTAAAGGCAGATATCTCCACTAATTGGCTTATATGTAGGTAAGCCAGGAGAACAAGATAGTTCCCTATGTTCGCCTAACACAAGAAGCCTCTGTTCTAGAGGCTTCTTTGGATTTGCTGTTTGTTCCTTCCTTGCTTCCTAAATGAAGCTTGTTAAACAGCCTGGAATTCAAGGTTTCATTACTTAAATAGCCTAGACCAGAGAGAGCCAAGAAACACTGACCCCAAATATTTGAGTCTTGGAAAACTGATAACTTTGAGAGCAGAAGCAAATAAGGAGCACTCATCGCTGCACATGCCCTGTGAATCATGCTATCATGGTGTATAACAAGCAAACAAGCTGAAGACGGACTTCCTGTGGCTGCCACAGGCCATGATAGATGGTCTGTGCACAGTGTGAAATAAGTAGCACAAGAAGTCATAGGACAGGGCCTCAATGTGGTTTTCTAACTCAAGGGTCTTCAAGATCTTTTTGGCAGGGTCTATAAGATCAAACTGTTTTCATAATGATCCAAGACATTCCAGATCTTTTCCAATTTTATTCTTTCTGAAGTCTGCATGGAGTTTACCAGAGTGTGAAGTGCAATGGGGTCATCTCTGCTGTTCGCTAATGAAAAGTATGCTTATGTCCTACTAGAGGCCCTATGCATGAAATTCGTGCAAGGGAATCAGCCCTCGGGGCCCCAGCTGCCCCGGCCTTTACAGCCCCGCCCACTGGTCATTCTGGAAGGTTGTTCTGGAAGGTTGTTCTGCTGTCTGGTCTAATTAGCATATTAACTGTTTATTATATAGGTTTGTGTTGTGATACAGTAAATACAGAGAAAAATAACCCACAAAGCAGAATCTCTCTGGGGTCTGCAATACTTTTATGTGTATGAAGTGATACTGAGACCAAACAGTTTGAGAGATGCTTGCTAGAGGAACAATCAGATAGCAAAAGCTTAGCTGAGCTATGGGAAAAGGCATGTATGAAAAGCAGTGGAGAGAAAAGGACAGGCAAGAATGGTAGTCAGGGAGAGTAATTAGAAACCAAGAAGGCTGCAGGCAAACAAAGGAGGAAACACAGAGTGAGGAGACAGGAGAAATAGTTATTTTCTGAGTGTCTTTGAGGAACGGCTTTGTGTCTTGGGCATTGCGCCTACAGCAGGAAAGGCCTGTGGTGAATGTTTGTGGATGACTGAGTTGAGAAGTATAAAGACTAGAACCAAATATGAGATGTGATGAGAAATATGTGATGTGATACTTGTCACATTATTACTTATAATGGAGAAACTTAAATATGCAAAAGTAGGAAAAAGATTTATCTGTTGTAATGTGTCCTCAGTAATAATTTAACATTTTCAAGTAGTATTTAATGACATTAGAAAATGTGGGGGAAAAAATCTTTAGGTGTTTTACAAGTTAAAACAACTTTGTGTACTATATGTCTGTCTGGTCAGCCAAAATATGCAAAGGTTATAAGCTTTAAGAGAAGCTATGTGGGAATAGGCCTCTCACATTGAAGAAGAACTATAAGTTGGCCCAGACTTCCTGGAGAGCTATTAGATGAACCAAACATATTTTATAAGGTTTTGGTTCAGGAAGGGGAATCTAATTAATAAAAGAGTAATATGCAAATTGACCATCAGTCTGAGACACCTAAGCCATGCCCACCAGCCAAGCCATGCCCACCAGCCAAACAGAGTGGCTGTATGCAAATTAACCCAGCCAAGATGGTGGCCGGCAGCCACAGAGCTAGAGCAAACAGGAGGCTTCTGTTGCACCAGTGATGGAGTTGAAACTGCCTGCCTAGGCTGGCCGGGCCTATGCTCAAGGCAACAATGTTTCAATTATAGAAGCCATGGAGTTGAAGCAAACAGGAGGCTTAGTTGCCTGACTAGGCCTCTGCTCAAGGCAACAAAGTTTCAATTATAGAAGATAAATAAACTCCAGAAACGTGATTCCAGCCAGCCTCTCTGGGACATTGGGTCAATGGGAGCTGTGGACAGCCTGAAAACGGTCCTCAGCCCCTCACCCAGGCTGGCCACACCCCTATGGAGTGAGGGTCCCCAATCGGGGGCTTGGCCAGCTTGGAAACAGCCATCAGCCCCTCACCCAGGCTGGCCAAGCACGCCAGCAGGTGGACATTCTCTAAGAGGTCCTAGACTGCGAGAGGGCACAGGCCGGGCTGAGGGACCCCACCGAGTGCACAAGTTTTTGTGCACCGGGCCCCTAGTATAGAATAATCAACAAGCTAAGAATTCTTATCTTAAACATTAAATAAGAAAGTTCCATCTCTCCCTACTCATGGGCATACAAGTTCAACTATAAGGTAGCTCATAAAATGTATTATTTACATAGGCTGTTGAGTCAATATAGGATGGGCAAAATTCATGGCAAATGAAGGTATCTTTAGTTATTTTGCTATATGCCCTATGGAAGATACTGGCTATTTGTTTTGGGTTTTCATATAAAATTTTACTAGTAGGGTGTTAAGTTTTACTTTCACAAAGAAGTGTTCTAATTTTTGCCTGTTAGAGCTTCCATACCATCTGTCTGACAGCACATATAGATCTAGGCCTGATAATAATATCAGCAAAGCCTCTGTTCAAGTGGGTCTAGGGCAGCCCAAACGTGGTTAAAGAATTTGCAGAAATGTTTTTTTTTAGCTGTCTTCCTCGTAATAGCTAAAAAAGGAAAACAATAAAAATATTCAACAATTTAGGAATGCTTTAGTAAGCAATGAAATATCAATGCCATTAGAAAGAAATATTTGTGTTTTTCCATTACCAGTGTATACATTTCCCTACTAGACTACAAGCTCTAGAAAGAGAGAAAATAAAACTGTTGTGTTCACTTCTTCATCCCCAGCAAGTATAGTGCTTTGCAATTTCCTAGTGATATATGGTGTCGAGCACCTTTTTATATAGTTATATGCCATCTGTATATCTTCTCTGGCGAAGTGTCTGTTTAGATCTTTTGCCTGGTTTTTATTTGGGTCATTTGTTCTCTTATTGTTAACTTTTAAGAGTTCTTTGTATATTTTAGGTAGCAGTCTTTATCTAAATATGTCTTGTGAAAATATTTTTTTTCTCAGTCTGCTGCCTGTCTTCTCATTCTCTTGACAAGTCTTTTACAGGGCAGACATTCTTAATTTTCATGAAGTTCAGCTTTTCAGTTCTTTTTGTGTGTGGATTGTGCGTTTGGCATTAATTTGAAAAAGTCATCACCATACTCAAGGTCATCTAGGTTTTCTCCTATATTATTTTCTAGGAGTTTTGGTTTTTCCTTTCATATTTAGATCTAGGATCCATTTTGAGTTAATTTTTGTGAAGGGTGTAAGGTCTGTGTCTAGGTTTATTTTTTTTGTACATGGATGTCCAGTTGTCCCAGCACCATTTGCAGAAAAGACCATTTTTTTGTCTATTGATTGCCCTTGCTCCGTTGTCAAAGAGCAATTGACAGTAATTATTTGGATCTATTTCTGGACTCTATTCTTTTTTATTGATCTATTTTTCTGTTCTTTCATCAACACTACACTGTCACAGTTACTGTAGCTTTGTAATAAATTGTGAAATTGGGTAGACCTTCTCTTTTTCACTTAGGACAAGTTGAGGTGGGCAGGAAAGATGAATATCAGAAATTGTTATCTGTGCTTGAGAGGCTAGGTTTGAAGATTTGGCTTAAGGCATTTTGGTCAACTGTGTTTGCTAATTCTTAATCTATAACAAGCAGAACTCAACCCAGTTACAGGCAGTGTTCAGATGATCAGATTAGCCCCTTTCCTTCCCTTCTAAGTAAAAGCATAGAAAATGCCATAGTTTCACAATTTGAGTTTCTATCACTAGAAAGAAGCAATGGAAATAGGTAAGAATTTCTCCACTAATGGCACCATTAAAAAACATGAATGCCTACCAACTAGTTTCAGAAATAGACATACAAGTACCAAAGAAGTCCTTTTTATGCTCCCAAATAATTATATCTCCTTTCTTCCTTCACAAAGGTAACTACCATTCAGACTTTTATGTTAGTCATTCCCTTTCCTTTCTTTAGCTTTATGACTTACCACATATGTATGTATCCCTAAGTTAAATGTACATGTCTGATTGTTTTCTGGGTCCATGAACATGGATGGAAAAAATATTACATCTTTAATTTCATTATGTTGGTTTTATGAATTTCACTGGTTTGTTGCCTTTAATTATGAATGCTGATAGTAAACCATTATTCTGAGACATGGTCAGTGGGCTTCACCAGATTATCAAAGGCACTTGGCACTTTCCTACCAGGATATTTTCCTAGGAGCAGCATTACTAGATTTCAGAGAACATGTGTTTTTACATGATTACGAGGAAACTAGCAGAAGTTCTGTTCCAGCCTTTCACACTAGGATTTCTCTTCTACCATGGAACATAGTAATGTGAGGAACTTCCCTCAGTTCTTTAAAGGATGGTGTATAATGAGTCGATTCTATATGGTAAGACTGAGGTTGTTAATTCCTTAGGACATTAGGGCTTACTTCTCTCCTGGAACTGTTAGTAGAGAAATAGCACCAGAAGGTCCTTGGTTCAACAACCTTGGTACTTGAGTTCTGGCTAAGAAAGAATTCAGAGCCAAGACTCAGATACAAGCAAAGTTTATTTAGAAAGTCACAGAAGCAGAAGTGAGCCCTGGAAGAAGTGAGCCAGCTGTGCTGCATGTAGGACTCAGGAAACAAGTTACAGAGGCAAAAGAAGGGCCACTGGAGCTTAGAGAAAAGAAAAGCAGAGAGGACTTGCTGGATGAAGGAGCAGGAGAAAGGCGAGGGAGGGAGGGAGGGAGGGAGGGAGAGAGAGAGAGAGAGAGAGAGAGAGAGAGAGAGAGAGCGAGCGCGATATCCCTGGGGAAAGAAAGAGGTGAGGAAAGTCATGGGCATACTCAAGAGAGAGAAAGAGTGCACTGCATCCTTTGTCCTAAGTTTTTATCCCCTCTCTAAAGGTGGTGATCTTAGGGAAAGTCCCAGGGGTGGATCTCAATAAAATATTCATCAGCTTTGTAGGTGTGTCCTTTCAGGGTTGTGGTGCTACTGATTGGTCAGCACTGGGGTCCTGATGTTAGCCATGGGCATTGCTCCTCTGGTTTTGCTCTTTTTTGGATTTGGAGGTGAAACACAACTGAGGTCTAAATGTCACATCTAGTTTGACCAAAACACTGACTCTGTGGTCAACTCTGAGGCTTTGTTCTTAAGATTGTTTGATGTGGGTCAGAACCTCATTCTCCCAAGGATTTAAGGCTTAAGGGCTTACCGAAGAGTCTATTGATGAGGCTATTCTCTGGCCCCCTTGTTCCTCGTCTAAGGGGGTTGACCACATGACTTCTGACATGCCAGGGGAGGAAAGGTCAGGAGAGGTCTGAACCACATGCCCAGCCATATGAAAGGTCTAGGGGTTCTAAACCACATGGTGGGTGGTATGCTAGGGGAGGAAAGGTCACTCTGGAAACGAGTTCCTTGTTTTCCCAGTTTTGCCTGTTGCTAGGCACCTGGGGCTTCCCATCCTGGTAAGAATCCATACCTGGCCTATCCTTCCTACTCTGCTCATGCCATCTCACTACCTACTACAGAACCATGGCTTTCGCCCTTATTTCCTGGCTGGGGGCTCCTCCTTCCAGCACAGGGTGTGATGGAGTCAGACTGATTGGGGGTTAGACCCTGACTCTGCCACTGCATAGGTGTGTGATGTTGAGAAGTTATTTACTCCGTCTCAGTATGCACACTGTAAAATGATGGTATTACAGACATCTTAGGTTTATTTGAAAATTAAATAAAACAATTTGTGTAAAGTAACTAGCACAGCCACTGGCACAAAGTAGGGTCACTAAGGGCTCTGTTTTTCCTAACCACCATTTTTGAAAGTAAGAATCAGAAATATTGATATTATGATGTAGTTAAATTTTCCTTCTTTCCTTCCTTTTGTCCTTGAAATGCTGAGAGTTGTTTTTAATTTCATCTTTATTATCGCAATGCAATCGTATAGTATTTGGTTCTGGTGACCTCCATATTGCTGTGACTTTCCTTAGTTTAGACTTGCTGGGGCTTCATGGACTAGTTAACACTAATCACTGGCAGCTCCAGTAAAGAGGACATGGAGGTCTCCTACCTTGTTCCTGGGCTTGCTAAAGCTCCATTTCAGTGTCTTGCCAGTTCTGGCTAAGAAAGAATTCAGAGCCAAGACTCAAATACAAGGAGTCCTGCTCCACCACCTCTAATTAATCTTCAGTCTTTGAAGGAATTGTTCTCATCTTTCATTAGATAATTTGTGTGTGCCAGCTCTCAGTATTAGTAATTTTGCATTTAGTTTCTCTGGATTTGCTTGGAGTTTGCAAAGCTAGTGTAATTTATTTAGGTAAGCTATAATTCCCAGCTGAATGACACCTCACAATTTAAAGAGCAGCTATTCAGAGAAGACAGACATTTACAAACCACTCTTTCTATTCCTTTGCAAATGAGCTTGGCTGTGATGAAATAAATAATGTATTTTTGGTGGTATCTGAGTTTGCTACTGTAGTTTGATTTGCATGGACAAAGGAAAAAACCCTACTGATTTGAATTTGTTTTCAACTGTAAGAGAATTTTGAAAGAATAACTGTCTTGTTACCAAGAGAAGGAAATTCTATTTGTTCCTATAATGGTCCATCACTTACTTTTTTGGGGAGGGGTGTTTCCTCATAAGTTATATGTCTGGATCCTTCATTTATTTCTAAAGTATTTATTGAGCACTTTTTATAAGTTAGGTACTTTAAAAGTTTTTTTATTTTTCCCACCTTTATTGACAAAATTGTACATAGTAAACATGTACAGTGTGATGGCTTGACACTGACAATTTTATTGTAAACAATACAGATAGTCCTTTTTCCCCTCAGGGTTCAATGGCCTCCTATGCCCAGAGGTTGAGGTTTGGCCTCAGTCATAGAGGAGACTATCTATGTGCAGGGATGAATATGGTCCATAGATGATGAACAACCTGTTGTTTAAAAAATATTTGTAAATATTTTGTAAATATTCCCTTCGCTATTTTCCCTGGCATTTAATAAGAAAATTAAAAATAAAATCTGGCTAGTTTCATCTGAGCTAAGGAGAATATAGAAAAGGTGGAACAAGCATAGTGGAGATGGAGACATGTAGGTTGCCTGGCAACTGGATCAGCTATCATGTTATACCTGGGGCTTCTTCAGTATCTGATCTGTGAAGACGTGGGCATGTTTTTTTTCTAATAAGAGGCTTTATGCACTGGACCTGCATCTTTTAATGGAGATGTTAAGAAGTTGAAAATTTCCAGAGCCATTTTGATAAGAAGGACTACTAGTTTTAGGGAAAAGCTAGTGTTAAGGCAGGGAACCCTTTTTTTTCCCTCCCCACCAAGGACCATTGATTTGGTTATTGGAGAAAAGCATGGATGGTCTTTCTCCGTGGCTAATGGGAGTGGGGTTTCTGGGGTATCACTGGAATAAGCATTTCCGGAGGCCCCCATGGGAGAATGAGATGTGGTAGAAAGCTTTATTTTGGTAGAATTATATCCCTTGGTTTTTAAAGTCCCATTTCCCTTAATCCAGTCCTGGAAGATGTGCAGGTGGGGATTCAGTAGAGCTAGAAGCAAAGCCCATGTCCAAAGTTTATGTTCCATGATAGAGTCAGGTCTGGTGAAGCATTAGGCTAGTTGCAGTCCATTAGTCTGTTGTGAGGGAGCCACACGGCTAGGGGCCATGTTGACGAATGTAGGGGAGCCAGGAGAGTGGGCCCCCTGCAACAAGAGTCCTGAGAGTCACAAGAGCACAAACTTCTTTGCTTAGGACATTAAATATTCCAAAGATTCCCTCCTGTGCTTGCAGTGGCCATGCCTGTTCTGGGCAATGACCTGTTCCCAGGTGTGACTGACAGACAAGCCCCTTCCGTGTTTCACCAGACTTTACTGGGTATGAATCTATGCTCCCCCTGGCCAGTCCCTTCCCCCAGGATCTGTGGAAATGGACCAGTGGCTACTTGGGAAGTGTTAAGCTGCACAAATGGCATGGCTGTACAAGTTGGCTTTCTCTTTGCTCCTTTCCTGTTAATTAATAATTAGGTAATATTACAGTGGAATCAAAATTTTAAAAAAGTAATCAATTGCTCTGCAAAGACAAACAACAAACCCAGTTGATTTGAGTTGAAGGGAGCTTATTGTTGGAACATACAGAGAAGTGAGGAAGAACATGAATCAGTCTTGGTCACCACCACTTCCTGGCTACAGCGCTGGCTGCAGTACCTGGAGGCTGGTCCTGGTCCACCAGTGACTGCAGGAACTATCTTCTCAGAAGTGGATCCATTGCTCTGAACTTTAGGGCAGTGTCTTTCAACTTTTTTGATCATATGCCCGATGAGAAAAAAGTAAGCATAATAGATATACATTTACTTATAAACTATACATATGTATTACTATAATTCTGAACTTGATATATTATTGAGTATACACAAAAATAAGTTTATAAATAGAAGTTAAAAGTAAATAAATGTAGCTTCTAGCATGTTCTTTCACACCCTGCTACACTGGCACTCCCTTAGAATGTGGACACCTTTTTTGGAACATATTGCCCTGTTTTTTGTTTGTTTGTTTGTTTGTTTGTTTTGTTTTGTTTTATTTTTTATTATTTTTTGTGTGTTGTGTGTGTGTGTGTATGTTTTGCATTATGATGACTCAGCTGTTTTCATTGCCTGAGTAGAGTTAACTAGCTGTATGATCCTGAGCAGCTACCTCATAGAGTTGCTTTGGAGATTAAGTGCAACAAGATATCCCAAGTTGTTAGCACAGTGTCTGAAATGTTAGCTAGTTTTCCTAATGCCATGGAAGAGTTTCTCTCTATTCCACTTTATCTCACCTCTTCTGTCCACTCATGGTATCTACTTCCTTTTCTTCTGCTTCAGGGGGCAGGGGTGAGTGTGGCATGCCCTCAGAGAGATGTCTGTTACAATATATTACTTTATGGAAGGGCTGGGCAGTTGGAGTCTATCTATGGAGCTGTCTACTCAGCTGAAAATAAAGAGTTTATTGAATATTGTATTTGGAAATATAAACCTGTGACCTGAAGCTCAATGTCATGGGGAATAATTTTCAAATTTAGAAAAAGTTCTCTTTATTTGGAATGAATTGTGCTACTATTATGTAAAATTACATTAGAGTTCATAATAGGAATTAGAAACAGGTCTTCTTATTATCTGCCTAGTTCTCTAGATGGGCCAAAATAGAACATCTGCTTTAGAGGAGACTATGTATATGCAGGGATGAATATGTTCCCTGTTAATAGAACATATGGGTTAGCAAACCTTGCAAGATGTTTGTTTCTTGTTCTATGGTTTACTCAAGACTGTTGTTCTTTTTGTGTGTGAGATTTTTCATGTCCTGGCTCCATGCTTTATACCTGTTGGTCGCTCAGCAAATAGCAGTTGGGAAGGTTACCCTACTGTCCGTGATTAGTAAATCATGCACATCTTCTTCACTTTCAAATGATTCATAGTATTTAAAATTACTAATTGAGTCAGGCTGTCTATTTAATAGAGGGTATCCTGTCATAATAAAGGAAATTAGATTTTTGGTGTTTTTCCTACCTTTATGACATTTATGGAAACTGATAACATAAAAAACAAATGAACAAGTTAACTTTTGCATTACCTGAGATCTGTAGGTTTGGAGATCTAAAATAAACATAAGATTTTATTGTGATCCATAGACACGAACTGATAAAATCCTGGCACCATGCTAGAAAACAAGGGTCTCTGTTTGTTCTCATACAATCGAGAGACGGTGCTGAATGTAGTGGATCATATCAGTATTTCATTATTTCTCAATTCAAAAGACTGAATTATTCACATGATTAACACACATAAGTCTCTTAAAAGGAAAAAATAGGATTTTTTTTTTTTTTTTGGGTCTGGAACAGAGAATCTGTTAATGAATGAATGACATGAGGTAGGTGACTTGCTGGTGGGCACTCAAAGTGAAGTGAAGTAAATTCGTATTTGATGCAGAAGAGTTTTTGGACAGGAAGACCTGCTGAAAGTGGTGTTGGAAGAAACTGGTCAGTGGTCTTGAGACTGGATTAGAAGGAGAGCGGAGTGATGTAAAGTCAAGCAAGGACACAATTACAGTTGCCCTGTCGGGAAGTGGTGAGTGATGAGCTTTGGTGCAGGTTAGCAATTGGAGAATGGTGACTGTAAATCAGAATGAGAGACATATTAGAAAAACCTTATGGAATCTGACTAGACAAAACTTTCTAACATTTGAATGAGTAGCATGAAGAAGTGAGAAACTGAAGATGTTTTAAGCATACATTGGGTTTGACCTATATGAAATTTCCAGTATTTTATTTTTAAATCTACGAAAGTTCTAGTTTTATACGGTTCCCTGTGATGCATACCTGTTGGAATTGGCTACTCTCAAAAATAGGTAATGATATCGATGAGGAAGCGAGAATTGCAAGGGTAGCAGTACTAACAATCAAGTGAGGACCAAGAGATAGTAGGTGTTTTCTGAGCTCTGCACTGAGCAGAGTTAATTGTAGAACTGAAAACTGACTGAATGAATGAATAAAGGCAAATTTCATGAATTATTTTTCTTTGAAAATTTAAAGCTGTACATTTTAATGTACTAACTACAAGTTCAGTTAAAACAAGATGGCCTTTGAAGCTGGACGAAGTAATGCTTAACCCGTATAGAGAAATTTTGGAAGATTGATGACCTCTTCAGACAGTTTGGCCCTGACCAGAGCAGTTGTTCAGTTTTGAATGATTTGGATATTTAGCAAGCAAAAGTATTTTTGTGAATTTGCAAGGGAATCCGGAAGCACACCTTTCTCACCTTTAGAGTCATTATTAAGTAGCTACTAAGGGAATTAGACTCAAGTTAATTAAGAAACCAAACAAAATAACACAATAACTTATAAGAGAACACTTGAGGTCTTTCAAGGAAAAGGCCAGTATATACAACAAAGCACTATTTTGAAATACCCAGTTTTGTGAAATTACCTTGAAAAATCTCTACTTTTCTTTATGCGCATCTTATTGGTGAGTACTGTATAAATTAGTTCTAAATGGCCCACATGGGCTTCCGTAAGAAAAAAGATTGTTTAGGATGCTCTCAGCACGCTAGGGGTGGTAGGCATCTCTGGATGAAATCTTCCACAGGCTTTTGACAAAGATATGGGTTAGCAGACCAGATCTCTGCGGAGGCATGCCACACTACATACCAAGCACAGTGGAGGAAAGAAGTTTACATGTTTTAGAGTGGCAAATTGTTGGGTTGTTTCTGCTTATTTTCTATTCAAACTCATGTCCAGTGCTTCCTGAATACTACAGAAAACACTGGCCCTGTCTTCTCTAAGCTCAGTGAATGTGGGACAGGGGGCGACGTAGAATGGGCTCATTCTCCAGTTCCCTCTATTTGCATGCATATTTTATTGGGTCTTCAAAGAAGCTGCTCATGAAGACCATACAAGAGCGCGCGCGCGCGCGTAGAATATTACGTTTGAGTTGTTTATGTTCATTGGGGTGAATGGGGAGAGGTGTTTCTTACTTAATCCTGCTCTGTGTCCCCCTGGTTAAGTATTGTTGAGTTATTCCAAAGAATTTTAGTGCTCAGTCTCTGAATTTGAGAGAGTTGGGAGGTAAGTTGGGAAGATAAGCATCTATGCATAAAATAATTCAAGAACAACAAAAACAGTTTATAATCATTGTCAGATTATAAGTATTGTAGGGGTTTGAGAAGGATTTTTTGTGAGTCAACAGAGTCAGGAAAGGCTTCTTGGAAGAATGAGGTTCCTGTTTTAGAAGTAGCTTCAGCTGTGTTGGCATTTATTGAATATATACTGTGCCAGTCTGGGTTCTCAGCATTAGAATTAAACGCTGAGTTACGAGTAAGAAATCATGCTGGTGAAATTTTCTTTGTAGGTTAGGGCCACTTAGATGCCTTTTGATAACTAGGCTCCACAAACCAACATTGGGATCACCACAATTTTTTTCTCTTTCCCAAACCAGTGATTTCCTAATGTTTGCTTGGTTAAGCTGTGACTTTCGTGTAGACTTCTGTGCCTTCTGCCAGTGAGGATTTTGTTAAGGAAAGCCT
This sequence comes from Murina feae, assembly GCA_004026665.1. Classification (NCBI taxonomy): domain Eukaryota; kingdom Metazoa; phylum Chordata; class Mammalia; order Chiroptera; family Vespertilionidae; genus Murina; species Murina feae. Next base: position 5,057 of record PVJC01016303.1, on the reverse strand, counting down.
TCTCCTTTCTTGAGCTTCTTCCCACAATGTGAGGCAGCTAGCTCAGTAGCAACTGCTCTGACAAGCAGAGAGTTCAGCGTTGCAGTGTGGGCTATGGAAACATAATCCAGCACCATTGACCAGATTGTTAGGAGTCTCCCGAATTTACGCCTCAAATAATCTCTTACGTCCGTGGTGCAGAGAGTTGCTTTCGTCTTTGGTCTGGACCCAGTCCCACGGAGTGGGAACGTCGCAGTATGTCATCATAAGTGCAGTCCAAACCGCTCAGCAGTTGAACCAGCTCATACTTAGTGAAGTCACATCTGCTCTGTGTCTGTGTTTGTTCAAGGATAAAAGGAAAGAGGCCAGGCCTCCTTTTGTGTTCCCACGTTTCCATCCAGCAGGCGAGGAGCGGGAGATCTGTTACTCGTCATTCCTGGTAACATCAAAGCCCGCCCATCCTGGCAGGGCTCTTGCTTATCTGTTGGCAGGACGGGCCCCTTTGAGAGCATTTATAATGTTGCTACTTGGGAAATCTTTTTCACTTTCGCAAAAACATTTATCTGAAAAAACATTGCACCTACCTTCATTTGCCTACCTAGTAACAGAAAGCTTCTGACAATATAAACGAATAACATTTTCCCCGTAACTGTATTTTCCTCCACACTCACTTTTTCCTTATAAAAGGTCATAGTAACCACTTTCTCCAAAAGCCCATATAGATGGTAAGACAATCAAGAAAAGAGAGCACATTTCCTTTTGCTGTGTTGTTTTTGTTTTACTTTGTAGGCGTATCACAAATAGGGTCCAGTTGCATTGCCGGTTCTTCTGATTGCGTCTTATAGTTCCTGTTAATGGTAAAATTAACCATCTTTGTGATAATAAAAGTTCAGATTGTACCAAAGTTTGTAGGATTTTATTCAACATCCAGGAGTTAATATTACGAATAATTATTTCGTTCATTTATTCATGCGTGCATATTTCTTCATTTAGGAAACGTTCGTTGAGCACCTACTAGGAGCCAGGCATTTATCAGGTGGTGTACTGTGAAGAAATATAAAGCAGGGGAACAAAGTGCTGAGATTGCTTTTTCACAGGGTCAGGGAAGGCCTCACTGATATTTGAGCAGAGGCCTGATCTTGGAGAAAAGTCAAAGGCAAGGGGAGCATGAGGTCAAAGGCCTTGAAGTAGGGTGTCCTGGATCAGTGTAGGGGCCACCAAGCAGGAGGGATGGTTGGGGCTGTAGGCTGAGCTAGTGAGTGGCCTGGGGGTAGCAGGTGAGGTCAGGATGGTCCTTGGGGTGATGGAAGAGGCGAGCCATTGGAGGGTTTGGGTGGAGGCCGACAGGATCTGACTTACTTACCTTTAAACAGCCTCCCCCCCTCTCCAATGGGGAGAATCAGCACTCAGAAGGGCAGGGGCAGAAACAGGGAGACTTGTCCAGATGTTATTGTTGTAGCCAGAGGAGAAATTATGGTGATTTGGATCAGGTCAGTGAGTTGGAAAGAAATCAGGTTCTAGATACATTTTAACAGTAGAGCCTATGGTTGTTTTTTTATTATTTTTGACATGACATGCAAAAGATGGGAGTCAAAGATGTCTCTAGAGTTTTTAATCTAGGCAACTGAAAAGGTAAAATTGCTTTGTGGAGCACATACTGTGTGCTAGATATGATTCTGTGGGATTTGCAGGACCATAGTGTTAGGTATTTCAGGAGTTACAAAATCATCATGGGAGTGTAAAGTACTGCATGGGAAATATAGTCAGCAAGCCTATCTAATAAAAGAGTAATATGCAAATTAGGTGTCACTCCATCACAAAGATGGCCGCTCCCATAGCCACAAGATGGCGGCACCCAGTCTGGCTCAGCCCCATCACTGAAGTGGTCAGGCCTGTTAGCCAGGCAGGTGGCAGGGGAGGCAGGAGGCTCAAGGGGTGGAGTAGGTGATCAGAGGGGACTGGGGGTCCCGTGCCCAGGCCAGAGGTCTTTGCCAGAGGCGGCTAGCAGCCACGGAGCTGGAACAAGCAGGAGGCTTGCCCTGGCGATGGAGGAAACTAATGTTCCCACCTGCCTTGGCTGGCCGTGGCCTCCGCTCAAGGCAACAAAGTTTCAATTATAGAAGATAAATAAACCCCAGATACCTGCTTCCAGCCAGCTTGGGCTCAAGGAAGCACTGGGAGCCTAGGTTGTCAGGGGAAACCCGACCTGAGCTCCGGTTAAAGAAACAAAGTTTCAATTATAAAAGATAAATAAATCCCAGATACCTGCTTCCAGCCAGCCTTGCTGCAAAAGGCCATCAGCCACTCACCCAGGCTGGCCAGGCACCCCAGGAGGACCCCCACCCTGACCTGGGACACCCTTCAGGGCAAACCAGCTGGCCCCCACCCATGCACCAGGCCTCTATCCTATATAATAAAAGGATAATATGCAAATTTACCCTAACAGCAGAACGACAGGGAATGACTGGTAGCTATGATACACATTGACCACCAGGGGCAGATGCACAATGCAGGAGCTGCCCCTGGTGGTCAGTGCACTCCCACAGGGGGAGCTCTGCTCAGCCACAAGCCAGGATGATGACTACCAGCACAGTGGTGGTGGTGGGAGCCTCTTCTACCTCCTCAGCAGCACTAAGGATGTCCGACTGCAGCTTAGGCCTGCTCCCCGCTGGCAAGTGGACATCCCCCGAGGGCTTCCGGGCTGCCAGAGGGATGTCTGACTGCCAGCTTAGGCCCAATCGCCCTGGGAGTGGGTGTAAGCCAGCAGGTGGACATCTTCTGAGGGTTCCCAGACTGCAAGAGGGCACAGGCTGAGCTGAGGGACCCCCTGAGTGCACAAATTTTTGTGTACCAGGCCTCTAGTCTATAATAATCTATAATAATAAAAGCATAATATGCTAATTAGACTGGACGGCCTTTCAGGCAACCTCTGGACGAATCTTTGGCAGAGGTGGCCACCATGGGCGGGTGAGGGCCAAGGCAGAGGCGGCTGCAGTGGTGGGCGGGGGCTGAGCCCCTTGCACGAATTTCATTCATCGGGCCTCTAGTACATAGATAATTCACATATCTTAAAATTCACCCTTTAAGTGCATAATTCAATTGTTTTTAATATATTCAAAGGTTTGTGCAACTATTAATCATTCTTGAATTCTAGAACTTTTCATCACCTGAGAAAGATACAGCTATTAGCAGTCACTTCCCATTCCACTCCTTCCACCACTGGCAACCACTAATCTGCTTCCTACCCCTACGGATTTGCCTGTTCTTGAAATTTCACATAAATGGAAACATACAAGCCCTTTGTGACTTCAGCATAATGTTTTCAAGATTTATCCATGTCAGATCATGAATTAGCTTTTATGGATGAGTAATATTCCAGTGTGTGTATATCCCATATTTATTATTTATCCTCAGTTGATAGAAATTTGTGTTGTTCCCAATTTTTGGCTATTATGATTAATGCTATATTAATTCATGTTCAGGTTTTTGTGTGGATAAATGTTTTTAATACTCTTGGGTATATCTCGGAGTGAAAAGTAGACATACTTTTGTGGCTGGTTTCTTCTGTTCCACATTATGTCTGTGTAATCCATTGATGTTGCATGTAGCAGCAATTCATGTTTTTCATTACGTTTTAGGATTCTGTTCTGTGAATACCCCTAAGTTTATTAATTCTCTGGTTGGTGGATAGTTAGGGGCTATAATGAATAACATTGCTTTGAACACTCTTGACATGTCTCTTGCTGGGCAGAAGCCCTCAATTCTCTTGGGTAAATACACAGAAGTGGGGTTTCCATGTTCTTCTTTGTCTTCGTCTGTCTTTCCACATCATACAGACATGCTTGTTCACGCTGGTGCTGGGCACTCCCTTGGCTTCCTGCACCCCTGCTCCCATAATTATTCCTGCCTGGCACACATTTAGGATCAACACCGCTTTCTGTCCCCCCCACTTTTTTAAAGATTTTAAATTGACTTTTAGAGAAAAGAAGGGAGAGAGGGGAAGGGAGGGGGAGGAGGAAGGAGGAGGGAGGGAGGGAGGGAGGGAGGGAGGGAGGGAGGGAGAGAGAGAGAGAGAGAGAGAGAGAGAGAGAGAGAGAGAGAGAGAGAGAAAGATATGCCCCCTACCAGGGATCTAGCCTGTATGATCGCTGTATGTATCTAGGATCTGATTTCTTACCAACGCACTGACCTGATCCAAATCACCATAATTTCTCCTCTGGCTACAACAGCAGCATCCGGCATGCGCCCTGACCAGGAATCAAACCGGCAAACCTTTGGTGCACTGTACAACACTTAACCAGTTGAGCCACACCAGTCAGGGCCTCTTCCTCTTTCTTTAAAGCATCTTGTAACAATCCTTTCCTTCCTTATGCACTTTTTTCTTCTGTTGATTAACAAAGCAGAGTTTAGCTTATGGCTACCTATGACTGACTGTGTAAGTTACCAGCTTGAGAACCTAAGATGGTCATAACGGTTTATTCCTGGCTGTATTGTTCCTCCAGGTTTTTGAGGGGTCTTGATCCTTCTAATAATCTGATAAGAGCTATAGGCTGACTTGTAGAAAATGCACCGGTGAATGAACACCAAACACATACACACACACACATTTTCTAACACTTGTGGACCTTTATGAATCCCATCCAACTGTGGGCTCATGGTTCCCAGATTAAGAACCTTCTCTATTTTGTGATGCCTTAAAACATCAATACTCTTCCCTCTTCCTGACTCTTTATGATATTTCACTCCAGTCTGTGACTGTCACCTGATGTAGACATATGGCTGACCATGTATGCACAGATGTGAAACTGGCTAATACAGAGGCCCTAACCTAGTTGGCAAAAGGGGTAAGGATCACTAGCACTTGGAGGACTTGGAGAAGTCGTTGTACTTGTGGGCTCCTCATTTGTTTCCATTCTGCTAGCATTTGAGAGCTTTTCTGATTGTATCCTTCACTATCTAAACTAATAAAAGCGAAATATTAAAATTAACCGTTTCTCCGAGACAGGGTAAGCCACGCCCACCAGCCAATCAGAGCGGCTGTATGCAAATTAGCCCAGCCAACATGGCGGCCGCCACTC
>PVJC01016302.1:15000-32500 GCA_004026665.1 Murina feae | reverse complement strand
GTGCACCAGGCCCCTAGTATAAATATAAATAAATACAAATACAAATACAAATATAAATATAAATATAAATATAAATATAAATATTCCTATCTCATAAAAGAGTAATATGCAAACTAGGCATCACTCCATCACAAAGATGGCTGTCCCCATGGCCACAAGATGGCACCCAGTCCGGCTTAGCCCCACCACTGAAGTGGTCAGGCCTCAGGCATGGGCAAGGGTGGAGCCAGTGATCAGAGGAGTATAAGATGCCCTACCCAGGCATAAGGCCTCGGCAAGGCCAGAGATCACAGGGACCTGGGCTCCGCGGAGCCTGCGATTGGAGGGGCAGGGGCAGAGCCTGTGATCACAGGGGTCTGGGGGTCCCCTGCCCAGGCCTGCGGCTAGAGGCTGCAGTGGGGCAAGGGCAGAGCCGGCTATGGCAGGGGGCAGGATCATAATTAATATATGCTGATGTAATGTTTACTTTTATTTCATTCCATCAAATATGTCTTAAAATATTATCAATTGATTTAATTAATCCTGTTGCTCTTTAACTCAAGAATGTTTTTCTCAATTTGCTTTTCCCACCAATTATGTGCTTTTGTTAGACAGACAAGTTAATGTGTAACACAATGATCACCTGACTAGGATCTTCTGTACTTTATTCCTTTTCCTGATGCTGTTCACATCATTTTGCCATAGTAGTTACAGAATAGTCATAGGGAGGTAAAGTACAGCACAGGAAATATAGTCAATAGTACTGTAATAACTATGTATTATGTCAGACGGGTACTAAATTTATCAGGGTAATCACTCTGTAAGTTATATAAATATCTAATCACTGGTTTGAATACTTGAAACTGATATAATATTGTATGTCAATGTAACTGAAAAGTAATTCTTTTTTAAATCAAGTGGTAGCCTTGAGGTTTATGAAAAGTTTTACTGTTATAAAATACTTGGGTTTAGTGAATTATTCTTATTCCTTTTAATTCTCCTTAGCATTTTTTCAAAATTGTCCTTTCTGAAGTCTAAGAAACAATCTCAGAATTGAGATATGGTTTCAGCAATTTTGAGTGAGAAACATCAATTTTTTCAAATCAAAAGTCTTCAGCCGAACATGCCCCAACAGAAAGGTTTGCTCCTTGTGGTCACTTAGCCTTCAACAAAGCAAAATAATCCTTGGATGTTTGAACTTGGAAACACTAATCACTTCATTGACTTCTGCTTCTGGGAAGAAGTTACTAAGTACGAGGAGGAACCCTGGACATTTTATAGTATAGAAGACAAACGTAAGAAGACTATGAAACATGGAGAAAGGCAGCCGAACAGTTAGGAACTAGGACCCCAGGAAAAAACAGAAATGAGTCCCCTGGGATTTCCTTGTCCACACACATCCCAGATTGTGAGCTAAAGAGAGGCAACAACATGCAACACCCTTGCTCAGTCTGCAGGGAATTATGCAGAGTGAATAAGGCCAAAATCAAAAGGTTACATAGCATAAGCTTATATTTATGTGCTCTTCTTGAAATGAACAACGGGTGAGCCAGGGGTCAAGGAGGAGATGAGGGCAGGAGGAAAGTGGGAGCGGCTATAACAGGGCAAAAGGACAGACCCCTGTGGTGTTAGAACTGCTCTGTATCTTGGCTGTGTCAAGTTCAGCATCCTGGTTGTGATATTGTACTATAGTTTGCAACATGTTACCGATGGAGGAAACTGGGTATAAGGGACAAAGATTTCCAAATTATTTCTTACTAGGGGCCCGGTGCACAAAAATTTGTGCACTCGGCGAGGGGAGGAGGGGGTCCCTCATCCTGGCCTGTGCCCTCTCACAGTCTGGGACCCCTCGGGGGGGATGTCCACCTGCTGGCATGTATGGCTAGCCTGGGTGAGGGGCTGAGGGCTGTTTTCAGGCTGGCCACAGCCCCCTCAGTGTTCGTGCACTGGGGTTGGGATGGCTGGTGAGTGTAGGCGTGGACGTTTTCAGCTGGGTGGCCCACCATTGCAAATACCTGGTGGGCCCCCACCGCTGAAAGCTGGATTGTCTGAACTGCATTCTGACCATTCTAGTAGCTTTTAGTAACCTGAGCATAAAAAGAAAGAAATTAAATGATAGCATTACCCAGTAATCAATGGTATGGTTTTGCTAGATGGGTGTTTTGGAATAATGGTACTACAAAGGGAAAAAAAGATTGTGCTAAGAGAAAATTAGATAAGACTATCATAGTACACAACTTAGAAAATAAAATTTAGAGATTGGAAAGGAAACAGAAATGTTAAGAGATAACTTATGGACATAGACATAGAGGGGGAAAGGCCTGGGGGGTTTGGATATGAGGTGGAAGGGGTCAATGGGAAAAACACATACAACAAAGGGAACATCTATGGCCAACCTGCATAGTAGGCTCCGCCATGGGCCACAGAAGCTCCCGCACACCCAGAGCAGGCCACAAGGTTGGATCCAGGCGGGCAAGCAGCTGCCGATGAGCCTCCAAGGTCGCGTGGGCCCGCGATAGCTCCATTCCCAAGCCCAGCTGCAGGGCTGGGGGCCTGGCTTCCGCCCCGCCATGCAGCCAGCCGCCACTGCCCGGAACCGACCACCAGCAAATGCGCAGGCAGAGGCCAGGCCTCCCCCTGTGCATTCGCCTGGGCGATCGCTCCATTCCCAGCCCCGGCTGCAGAGCTGGGGGCCTGGCTTCCGCCCGCCCTGCAGCCAGCCGCCACTGCCCGAAACCCACCACCGGCAAACGCTCCATTTTTAGCGCCTGCTGCAGGGTCGGGGGCCTGGCTTCCGCCCGCCCTGCAGCCAGCTGCCACTGCCCGGAACCCACCGCCGGCAAACGCACAGGCGGAGGCCAGGCCTCAGCCTGTGCGTTCACCGACGCCATCACTCCATTGGACCCAGTGTTTGGGTGGGCTTCTGCCATCTTGGCTGGGCTAATTTGCATACCATTGCTCTGATTGGCTGTTGGGCGTCCAGAAGAAACAGTCAATTTTACTATTTCGCTTTTATAGAGTAGATAACTGCACCTGAATCTACAATTTCCTAAAAAGATTAACTTTGGGAGTGAAACGTGCCTTCTAATAGATCTTAACCTGCACTTTGAGATGTCTGAATCAAAATTCTTCTGTTGAAAAAATGGTGAATATATTTGCATTGTAATACATGTTTTAGACTAAAAATAAAGCTCAAACTTTAAAAATATCCTTCATAGCAAATATTCCCATGAACTTTTCTAGAATTGAGGAAGATAAATTTTCACTGTAAGAATTAGCTAGCAGTCATAAATTTATTTGATGAGAAATTTTAATAAGGTAGATAATAAATGGCCCTTAATTTAGAGATACTAAGTAATTTGAAAAATATGGAGATCACTTTTCTTAGAAAATATCATTAGCACTCCCTCATCACCCCATTCCCATGTACCTGTTGATATAGATTTACTATATTTTGAATTTTCATCTAGTCTGTACACTTTTCTATAAAACTTGAGCTTTATTTCTCATTTAACAAGGCCTTGTGTAGATTGATTTATCAGGTTTTAAAAAGAAGGACACTTTTTCCATAATCGTGGCATATAGGGCCTCCTTTTCGTCTAAATTACCTTTTATATTTCGGCATTTAACCTGAGAATGTTAAACTATGTTAAGTATATTCACAGTACAGGTCCCTCATTCTGAGCTAGGCATTTTTAAATGTGTGGCACCATCAAGAGGCAATAGCTTGCACTGCCACTGTAATAAGAACCTAGGTAGGGTTTGCTTTCAAGTACAGAAGAACCTGCTTTTAATAGTAACTGTCACAGACTCCTGTACACAGAGTTACACTAAGATTTTAGCCCTGTTTCCCCAACGTGGAGTCACTAAATTGTTGCTAAACATTACTTTTTCCTTTTCTATCCCTCTCCCAGGCCTCCAAGGGAAAAAAAAAAGTGTGGTAATTTTTTATTCTAAGTTAACTGGGACAGTTGACAATCCTAATTTGCTCATGATTGTTTCAATAGTTACTGAACATCTACATATATGCCAACAATTTTCTATTTAAAAAATAGTCTTTATTCTCTAGTGACTCAAGGTGATCTGACCAGAGATAACAGTCTTTTTTTTTATATTACCCACAGTTATATATTTACTTGTATTTTATTGGAAATTAAACAAGTCTGCTTAGAGAATGGATGACTTGGTTATGCAGTAAGTAGCATCACCAATTTAATCCTGTGCTGTGCAATGTATTCTAACGAATTTTACTTTCTTCACCATTCTTCTTAATGTAAGAAAATTTTAGGTTATGTGGTTCACATTTATGGCTGACATTATATTTCTGAGCTAGACTCTATACAATATCCAAACAAGGCATACAAGTGAAAGAAGGCAAGGAATCACAAAGAATTGTTTGGCTGTTTTAAACATCAGAGCTAAGTAAAGCAAGACTCCATGGAAACAAGGCAGGTATTGCTAAATTTGGAGATTAAATCATGTGATGTAATCATAGACATTTTGACTCAGAATATAGGAAGAGATTTGTAATACCTTAATATCCCTTTAAAAAGTTTGAGCCACCAAGTTTATCTGGTTAGAAAAACCAACCTCTCGCCCTATTTGCAGTTTAACTGGCTCACTTCCCACTAGTGCAAATATTTTTTTAAAATTAAAACTACAGTCAGGATGTAGCAAGAGGAAGGGCCACATCAGGAAGTAGATGCCTTTCAAGTCAGACTAGAGGACAAAAGAGTTTTCAATACCTAAGCTTGCCTTCACATTCCAAACACATTCTACTTTAAAAAAAAAAAAAGAAAAAGAAAGAAAGAAAGAAAGAAAGAAAGAAAGAAAGAAAGAAAGAAAGAAAGAAAGAAAGAAAGAAAGAAAGAAAGGATGAATACTATGGCAAGGCAATGATAGTCATTCTCTTAACATTGTCCATTCTGCACCCAATGAAGAAATGCTGTCAAATTTGTAATACAGAAAGATCTGAATGCCCCAATATTTCTTTTGGGGTCAGGAGCCACTGAAGTGAATACAGCAAGAAGCAGGTAGAAAAGCAACACACAGTTACTCTACCTGCAACTTTCATCTGTTTCCTCTCTGGTCTTTAAAATAGTACCTGTGTCTTATCACCTTAAGATTAAACAACATATACATTTATGTAATGAAATTCCCTAACTCCTTAAAGATGCTCCATTACACCTTTGCTTAATTTTAGAAACGTTACAGATCTGTGGTCTACTCAGTAGTACACAGTCTTGGTTTCTGTACGATCCCGGAGAGCACCCATTCTTCTAAAGACCGATATAAAATTTTCAAAATGAAGGAAAAAAAACCTCCTTTTTACATTTTCATTTTTAATTGAAAACGGGGAGTTTCTCCATTCCTGGAAATAAAATGTATGCATTTGTGCTAATTTAGTTGCATCTTTTGTATAGAGCTTCACTATTACCTGGAACTTAGTATACAAACTTAAGGTTGAAATGTCTGGGAACTAAGGGTACAGCCTGCAGCACAGAATGAGGAAAGTCACAGTAAGTGTCATGAATGAGTCAAAAAACATTCATTTACTCTTCTCAAAAGCATGTACGCAATGCTTCCCATTGCCCTGGTCTTCTGGCGAGGGGGTGGATGCACAGCAATGAGTAAGTCAGGCAAAGTCCCTACCTCTGGCAGCTTAAAATTTTTTAGTCATAAACTGCTTGCAGAGGAGCGATGCAAAACACCTTCCAAACAACGGAGCATTGTCTCAGACATTTCCCTTGTTCAAATAATAACTACCGTGGAGATATTCACATGCACTTGAAAGAAAGCCAACCCTTATCTTCAATATAGCAGAACATATAAAAAGTTAGAGAACCGTATTCCATGACGCCCAATGAGAGCCAGCATCATATTACAACATGCTTGAGAAACGAATAACAAGTCTGGTCTCACATAGTTCTGAACAGCGACAGGGCTGTTAATCAGGGCACCGCAGAGGACTGCCATCAGCCACACGGAAGGCATTGGATTGCGCTACCAAGCCACTTGTGGGAGTACATCGGTTCCCCACGATAGCACACAGATGCTCTTGGTAATGGAACCAAGTGAACACTCTTAGCAGCAGCAGGGTTTTGTTTCAGATTGTTATCCTTTTGTTGTCTTTTTAAAATTACTAACTGCCCCAGACCATAAGAAGTACAAGACAGCCATCACTATCTCTGAGTTACTGGGAAGGTATCAAAGGAGATGAATAAAAGAATATCCTGTCTATGATTTCTCTTGCCTCTGGAACACCCGTTTGTCAAAGGACCAGCATCCCAGCCCACTCGATACCCTTTAGGCATGACTCCTAATTGGAAAATAACGCAGATGAAGGAAGTTCGAACGACTGTTAACCAGCCCTGAAAGACATCATAAGGTGTGAGAACTGAAATGCACCCACGTCATGCACACTGGACCCAATCAAGACCTCACTTACATCTAGTAACGCTTCATTTGGAATATTTTTAAAATGAGGCTTGATATCTGATTTCAAAAAAAATCATAAAAGCTGGCATAATGAAAGCAAGGCTTGGCAGCTGAGAGCAAGAAGAAAAATTATAAAAAGCTAAATATCTCAAATAGCACAGCAGCTGGAAGCTGCTTACTATGGACTCCAAGAAATTCATTATGCCTCATTAATAGGTCCTCGGAGGTTCATAATTAGGGTTCAATCTTTAAGACTCAATGTAATTACCTTGAATTTTCAAATAAAGAACTAAAAGTAAAGAAAAAAAAACACATGGATGAAACACTGCTATAATCAAAGCTAAGCCAAAAAATGCTGAAATGAGATTCGTGAAATGGCTCCTTGGTTTCCTCATTAATGAGTTCAATACATCTTTGGCATCTATTCATTCTGTATTTGTGGAAGAGTTGTGTTTATTATTTGAAAATTATGCTTTGACAATTTGGAAGTCCCAGCGAAAAGTCCAAGTGGACTGCATCGCTCAGGAAGTAGATACCTCATGGGCTGGAAGCTCAGGCACAGCTTGCCTTGGCTCCTGGAGCAAATCCCAAACGACATAGACCTTGACCTTCACTGCCTCAATATTCTCTGAAGGGTTTGTTTTCCTACCCCGTGCTTTTGTTTTTGTTTCTGATTCTCAGCCAAGTTTGATGCGAGGGGAGATGGGGGTTGGTTTGTAAACAACCTGTAGTGATTATCCCCGATTGGTGGCAGCAATGACTGGAAATCTGGTTTTGTGGTCCGACCACTTGGGTGATCTGTCCAGTAGAACTGGAATCTAGTCTTGCTCAGGTGAAGGATGACTGGACATTTGTTTATTGTTGGTTTTAACTTGTTTGCTGCTTTTCTATTTGTGAGTTCAAATCAGGACCATATTTCGTGCCCAGTGGAAAAGCCATTAGTCTAGCTCCAGTGTTTACTTTTGATCTGTAGCAGAGGCCACTGAACTTACTCTCTAAGTTCTTTATTTGTCTGTGCTCCGTACCTGAGGTGGGGGAGGGGAGTGATATCACTTGTGTGGATGAAAAATTTTCCTACCTCCTGAGGACAATAATAAATTAAAATATAAAGACCTCTGTTTATGATTAGTTTATAGAGAGTAATAGCACTTAAATAAATCTCACATTTCCCAAATTCTACAAAATAAAATTCTAAGAATTTTCATGTGTTCCTTTTTGAGAAAAAGACCTTTCTCATCAAAACTGCTGACTTCATAAAGTATTTTTTTCCCCTTTGGAAATAAGTTTCCATGATGAAAGTGAATGCTTATATAAGTCAGTCTGACTTGATAATCTTATTTTAAAAACAGCTCTATGCCTTTTCCTTATTTAATCAGTATATAGTATGATTCAAGTATAATTCCATTTTTAAATAGTTTGGATTTGGTTTATCATAAAGAGATTAGTTTATCTGGATTTCTTAAATGTCATACATTAGTTTACTTCAAAGATAAGCTAAGTTATTTTCATACGCTTAAGATTATGAAAAATATGAAATTTGTGCTCAACTAAACAAAATGATATGGGTAACCAACCTTTCAATATAGATAATAAGCCTGTTCTGTGATGTGTCAGCTTAAATCTAATTTCCAATATCTTTAAGTACCTTTGTCTAAAAGTGTCTGGTTGCTCCAGAATGAAAGAAAACCACAAAGAACAAAAGTTGATGAAAATTTTTAAATTGTAGGTCTGCAGAAATGGAGCTTTATTTGATTTGGTTTGTAACACCTGCAAGGAGTTAAGTCTATAAAGACATAATAAAATGTTAGTATTCTGGCAAGGCTTATAAAGGTTTATTTATGAAGTACTTACTTTTGTTAAATATAATGCATGACAAGTACCCTATTAATGTAAAACTAAAATGCAGTTATCTTTACTGAAATGGAACATTGGTCTTGGAGAAATCAGTCTATGCTTACAAAAGGCAGGAAAAATTTATTTTTCTGTGTAATCTGCCCAGAAAGCAGCTTCGGTATCTCACAAGAGGAACTTTGTGTACCTATGCTAATTGGGATATATCTTTGCATTTTTAAAATGACAAAAATCTTTCTCATTTCTAAATGATTTAAGACTTTTTTATTATAAAATAATAATAATAATTATTATTATTATTATTAGGTAACCAAACTGCAAACACTTGTCGTTCAAAGACATGGACAATCCTATATTATTCAAGTGATAAAATCTCTGGTTAATATTTGATTTTGCCCTACCGAGATCAGACCCTAAATTTAGAAAAAAAAAAAAAAATTCATGGTATCTTTTGTACCTGGACAATCTTTAAATTTTTTCAGAGGACCCCTGGGCAATCATAAGATTTTTTCCTTAATCCTATCCCCCCTCCAAAAAAAAAATGCTAGAAACAATTAGGTTTGTTTTGACTTATTTATAAAGAGATCAAAACTATCAAGAATCGAATAGGAAAACTTGTCAAATCTAATGAGAAGCTTAGCCTTTCCCAGGCTAATTATTCACAGGTAAATATTTATACTAATAAAATATTATTATACTAATAATACAGGTAAAATATTATTTATACTACTAAAAGGATAATATGTTATTAGACCAGACATCTTCCAGACATCCTTCTGGACAAAGCCACGGTGGCAGGGGCTGAGGCAGAGGTGATTAGGGGTGATCAGACAGGCAGCCAGGAGAGTGCTTAGAAAGCCAGTGGTCCCAGATTGCAAGAGGGATGTTCAACTGCCAGTTTAGGCCCTAAACCGGCAGTCGGACATCCCCCAAGGGGTCCTAGATTGGACAGGGTGCAGGCTAGGCTGAGGGACCCCCTGCCCATGTGCACAAATTTTGTGCACTGGGCCTCTAGTAATATAAATAAAGATCAGAGATGCATGCTTTCTGAAAGGCTCTGGATATACCATATATCAATGTCCTCATTCTCTGTGATACATTCTTACCCTCAGGGGAAACACTGATTAAATAAAACCAATGCCTTATGCCCCAATAGATTTTATCTCTCCTTCTAGCTGACACTGTTTATTAAATTAACTATAGATTAACCATGGCCCTTTACTCTTAACCTCATTAGTAGTTTCTGCTTTTCTTTCATGTTTACCTAAAGACTCTGCTTAAGTTATAGGCTAGAATGTGCCTTGACAAAGAAAAGCAGTCTCAGAGCTTCATGGGAAAAAGTGTGTCAGGTACTCTTCACTCTTGAGAGTTCAAACAATAGATTATGGATAGAACCGTCTGAGCTGACACTACGTAGACAAGTACAAGACAGTGCTAGGCAGCTGCATCAGAATTTCAGGACTTATTTTAGTCCAGAAATAGATGATTTCATGTTAGTAATGACCCAAAATGCACAGGAATAACAATGAATTACATAGAAATGATGGAACTGATACAGGAAATCTAATTTCTAAATGTAAATATGTGTTTTGGAAAATTACTGGTATTATTTTCAATGTTCCATTTTCTGATGGGAAGTCCTGTTAGCATTCATCTTGTCCTATCTCTAACCTTCAATTTAGCTGACTATGCTTTTGTAAACTAAATAAAACATTCTCTTAATGGTAGCTTGTTCTGTTTGGTTCCTCAGAAATCAGGAAGAAATATTTTTTCTAAGACACTTTACTTTTTAATGCCAGTAACATTACTTGCAGAGCCTCAGTAGAATCTGTCCTCGGTTTTACTAGGATGTAATCAGACAAATATTCTATGCAACAGCGTCCAAACCTAGACTGTCATATTTAAAAATAAGTATCATTTCACCAGCTATGACAAGCCCTTATTAAAGGAAAAGAGCTGTAACTTTATATTTGGAGCCACAAAGCTCTTCCAAGAAGTTGAAGTGGGACCTGCTGGTGGCTTACAAGGCATCAAGGTGACAGGCAGAAAGGAAGGTCACTTGGGATTGCCAGGAGCCTCAGCATATGTGGGGACACTAGAGGAAAGAGAAATTCACCAACACTTAAAAGTGCTAAAGATGAAACCCAGGGGAAATGGATTTGGGGTTTGCTTTCCTATCCTAGGAACACAAGAGTAAGTAAGAGCATTTGAGGAAGATCCTGGAGTGATGGAAAGCACTGAAATGCTCTCCTAGGTTTCTTTTCTTTTCTTTTTTTAAAATATATTTTATTGTTTGGTTGTTGTTGTTTTTTACAGAGAGGAAGGGAGAGGGACAGAGAGTTAGAAACATCGATGAGAGAGAAACATCGATCAGCTGCCTCCTGCACACTCCCCACTGGGGATGTGCCTGCAACCAAGGTACATGCCCTTGACTGGAATCGAACCTGGGACCCTTGAGTCCACAGGCCGACGCTCTATCCACTGAGCCAAACCGGTGAGGGCTCTCCTAGATTTCTTAATAAATGATCAGATAGATTTTAACTCCCCTACTCCATTAATAACAGTTGTTCAGCACAGTACAGTAGTAGGTTTGCTATCCACATACAATACGGCTTTCATATGTTAATTAGAACTTCTTCTAACTTATCCAATGAATCAAGCCCAAATACAATGCCTTTTTCTGACCATGAAAAACATCTGGAGATTATGTCATATTGGAGCATCAACCAACAGACACACCTGAGAAATATCTAACTCCCTGAGGATATATACATTTTTATTCTTACTATTACATATTAGGATATTTCAAAACACTGCAACAATAGACATTAAATGATCAAATCTATGAGTAATGAAAATTATTCTTTTTCTAAAATGTCAAACAAATTTTGTCCTGTAAAGATGCCAATAATTTCTGCCCAATATAGTCAACACAAAGGTTAGATTTGTATTGTCCTATAGGGCATTAACATGTTTGGTATATAGTTCAGAAATCTTATTCCAGCATACTTCCTTTCAGTAACTAAAACACATTTGATACTTCTATACTTTTGTAAACCAGCTTTACCATCCTGCTGCTTCCCTCATTAAAAAAAATACAGAATTCATCATTAATGAATTAACCTAATCTATGACAGCAATTCATCCCATAAACAAAAACAAAACAAGCAAAAAAAATGCTTAAAAGAAAAAAGAATTTAAAAATGCAGTAGTTTGCCCTCATTCGTTATGGACTTCTCAAGGAATGTTTATTCCTTTCTCATTATTTCTAATATTTTACCAAATAAGCATAAATCCAATTTAAATAGAAAAGGACAAGTCAAAAACATTTGATTATATGTAGTCGGGAGTCACTATATATAGTAAGAGACATGGCTGAAGTGAATGTGAAGTATGTGTGTGGATGAACAGTGCAGGAAAAAAGGTTGAGCACCATTTAGGCAACCTTTCAATTTTCCAGAAAACTTACTATACAGAATCCTGCCTAAACCCTGATGCGTTATAGTTTCACTGATTATTTCTATGATAGCATGTCTACACAAATTTGATGATATACATAATATAAATGGATGTTTTCTGACAGTCTTAAAGAAAAAAATTGTAAGACGTAAGAAACTCAGTAAAATTCACGACTACCTTTGTTAGGTGTCTCAGGAATTTATACCTATGAATACTGTGCTGAGCAACTTAACACAATATTAGGAACATGTGGGCCTTCTAAATACCCACTTGTGACTAATAACAGTGACCTGGGAAGAGGAGAGAGAGAGATAGTGGGAGAAATCCTAGGAAGGGACAGCAGTGGCTGGTGCACATGGGAATTCTACATGCCCACGTAAATCCTTGGAGTTTTTCTCCAAGAAGCTGTTCAATGAAACAACGAGGTCAAGTGAGGTGATTACCAATCGCTCCATCTCCTGCTCCCTGAGTCTCTCCTCCCTTTGCCGCCGGTGGTAATCCATCAGGTCCTCTCGTCCCGAAATGGAACTGATGCTGCTTTTCCGTTCCCGAAGGACAGGCTGGGGAGTTCCTGAGGCCTGTCTGAGGCTCTCCAAATCTGCAGCATCCAACTCGACAGACCCACAAGAGAAGTTCCTCCTGGACAGGAACCCTCTGTCTGGCTCTCCAGGAGGAAACGAATGATTGGAGCTGGTCCCCGAGTAGGAAGCCTTATCGAGGTCATCAGAGGCACAGGAGGAGGTGGAGGCCAGAAGCATCTTCCGCGCCAGGCGAGGACTGCCAGGGACACTGAGGGTGGAGCTTACATAAGGACTGCCCTCGGACACAGAGGTTTTATAGGGCAAAGCGCCTGAGCTCAAAGAAGAAAAGTTCAGGTAATTGTCATTGTCTATGATGCTATGAGGTAGGTCCTTGTCCCCCAGCTTGGCTCGTTTGGAATTGCCCAGAGAGTTTCTTGGAGGCAATGTGAGAGGCGTCAGCTGGTTCTCTGTGGCCCTGTGCAGCCTGGGCAGCGATCGGCTGTAGGCTCCCATGTGACTCAGGCTGCTGCCCGAATACTTCCTAGTTCTAACACCGATGTTTTCGGATGCCGGCTCCTTGTGTCTGGTCAGTTTGGGCTGCAGTGTCAGGCTGTCCTGGATGCTCATTTTTCTGGCTTGCTTTGGGCTTGAGGGCATGCTCGCCGCCCCTGATCTGCTGATGGGAGAGGGGCTGGTGTCGCTCAGGGAGCTCCCATTCCACATGGCCAGGAGGGAGCCGGACGCCTTTCGGCTTTCCAGCCCTCCGAGAAAGTAGACGTTGTCATGGGATTTGTTTCTGGAGCTGTGTTTGGAATAGGGAGGCTTCTCCGAAAGCCTCAAGGACCTTTCACTGTCCCGGCCAGTGTAATGATCAAAGTCCGTCCTTCCGCGTGGATATCCACCAACGGAGGGCGAAGTGCTGCGTAAAGGAGTGGGAGGTTTCATGGACATATTCTTGTCAGTTCCATCACAAGAGAACGGCTTACTTCCCTGGATTTTGGCCAAGGAGGGGCTACTTCTGACACTGGTGCCCAAAGGGGAAGGGCTTCTCTTCGCAGGCACAGGTTGTGAGAGGGTCAGGTAGGAGCCAGAATAGTCTCCGTTGGCTTTAAATCTCAGGCTGGAAGAATACTTCTTCGGGCTCAAGCTCTCCATCATGTTTTGGGAATCGGTCTCAAGGGAATTTGCCACAAAGCGTGCCTCTAAACTACCATTCTGTAAATCCAGCTGTTGCTGCAGATGGCTATGCTCTGCCATAATGTTGCTGGAATCTGTAAAGGAAAAAAAAAGAGAGAGAGAGAAAGTTTTACTTAAAGAAGGTTTAAAAAGACCAAGTAATTAGCCCACATCTGAACAAATAGCCTTGCGGCCTGACCTAACGTGATTAACAAACACAGTCTCTGTTTTAGTAACAAACCTAACAAACATGTACTGCAAAATGAAGGAGAATAAGGACCACTGATCTGGGATGTTATTTGTCAAAAGAAAAAAAATAACTCAAAAGGATATCAGTGATATTTGAGAGGAACAAATCCCTCCCTAAATGCAGGTGAAGGATTAGGCTGGTACATAAAAAGAAGCCCATTTCCCCTCAGGGTTCCGGTCCTGGCAGACCACCTGCTTCTGAGCACCTAGCAAACACCCCCAGGGAGGATTCCAGGGGCCTTCCTTCACATGTCTCTGCTACAGCCATTAACTGCTCAGAAAGAAGGTCCTGAGAAAACAAAATCCACATCTTGGCTGAGAAAGAACATTGTATGTTAGATGCTGACGAAAAACCCCATCCACGTTAGAAGATGGTTCTTTAAGAGGCGTTTCAACAAACCCCAACCAAGAGACTCGCTACAGCTCCTGCACCCACCAGGAAAAGGCAAGTAATGGAAGAAACAGAGACAAGAATATTTCCCAAATTGCCACAGTATTCAGGAAAAGGGTGGACAGAATTCTTAAAAACCTGAAACTGACTTATCTTTCAGGCACCTGGGTACCCCAAATGCACCATGCTCATCCTTCACGTCAAACTCCCTCCTCTCTCAGAAACACCTTTTTCCCTCTTTTGCACCCACCCATTCCTCAAGACTCAGAATAGGACTCTATCTTCCATGCTTACAATTTTTTGTAAATGTATGCAACCATGTGGACATATTTGGATGTAGCTTGAACAATATTAACTTAAGAAACTAAAGTTTCAGTCTATAAAACTATATTTTAATGAAAAATTATCACTGCAGCCCTAGCCTGTTTGGCTCAGTGGACAGAACGGCGGCTGCAGACTGGGGTCCTGCGTTCGATTCTGGCCGAGGGCAGAGATACCCTGCCCTTGCAGGTTCTATCCCTGGCCCTGGATGGGGTTCATACAGGAGGCAACCAATCGTGTCTCTCTCACATTGATGTTTCTCTTTCTCTGTTTCTCCCCCTCCCTTCTACTTTCTCTAAAATACAATGGAAAAATATCCTCAGGTGGGGATTAACAAAAAAAATTAAAATCAATAAAGGTTAAATCCTTGACCAATGCTGTTTTAAAAATAAATAAATAAGTACATAAATAAAAATTTAAAAAAATAAAAATTATTACTGCAAGTGAGGTTTATACATCTTACTGATAAAAAAAATTATCTTCAGATCATCATCAAAGTGGACATACAGACATTCTCACTGAACTCATGCACTGCTAAGATGGTCCTACAACTAACTCCTCAGGCATCTCAACACTAGTTATTATATCTCTGGTCTCTATTTAAACAGTGTTGCTTATGGTTAGTAATCAGTTTCATAATGTGTTTGTTTCTGTCACTAGGCCACAAGATTAAGGAAGGGGATAAGTCTCGTACTTCTATCTTATCTCCACCCTCTCCTGACTCCCACTGTTCCATTGGGTGAGACACTCGATGAACATAAGTTTTTAATTTCGTACAGCCTTCCCCACTCCCTCCAAGCCACAGATTGAAGAAAATTCATCTTGCCTGCTCAGCGTCACAGACTTCCTAGGCAAGTTCAGGCAGCCTAATAAGGAATTGCTTTTATCCACAGAGCGGGGCCAACGAACAGTCTGGCTGCTTAAATCCTAGGGATGGGCTTAGTATCCATCTGCCCAAAAAGCTGTACTTCCTCCAACAAGCTCTGTCTTGGGTTCCTTATCTTCCAACCAAAAGCCCTGCCCTGATGTATAAACAGATGATTAGTGTTTGAAGTATCCTCACAAAAGTAAATAAAATTGGAATTCTCCTTTAGAATTGCCACCCAGATGGAATCTGGCCCTGCCCTCTGGCTCTTGCTGGGTCTTTTGTTTCTCAGCAACAGTGCCATCTCTGCCCCCAAGACAAATGTCCCTATGTCCCTCTCAGCAAGGGTCTACCATCATTCTGACCTTGGAAGCATCAGCAGCCTGGTCTGAGGCATATCTCACATGCCTCCTTAGAGGACGGAAACCAAGATGACCTCTAGGCTTGGCCCCTTCTGTTCCCAACTAGTTTCATCTTTGGTTGGTTTGCCATATTGAAATTCCAGTAAACCTTGGCCAATTCCCTCAAGTTAGATATTTTATAATTGAGGACACCAGAAAATAGTTGGATACTCAGGATATTATTGGGGTATAGGCAGAGACTTTCTCCATCATCTCCTGCGTCCTCTATCACTTATCATCTCCCTCCTCATTTTATCCATCATCAAATCTTACCAACATTGTTCTTCAAACATATTCTAATTTGATCATTTCTTACCATTTCCCCCTGCTACCTCCCTATTGCAAGCCAGTATCTTCTACTAGAGGCCCAGTGCATGAATTCATGCACAGGTGGAGTCTGACCAGCCCCACCCCAATCAGGGCAGATTGGGCCAGGCCAGCTGGGAAGAGGGGATGCAGGAGATTGGCCAGCCAGCCCTGCCCGATTGGAGTGGGGAGGCCGATCAGAGGAGGGGCTGGCCAGGGGTGGGGTCCTGGGCAGTTGGTAGGCTGGCCCCGCCCCCTGGTCAAACTCCAGTCAAACTTCTGGTGGAGGGACAATTTGCATATTACCCTTTTATTATATAGGATTGCCTTGTCTATATGCCTCTTCTCCTGCAACAAGAATAACCATAGATGGAATCACAACAAAAAGCAGTGGTTTATCTGGGTGGTGATTCTTAATTCATCTTTCTCATAATAGTTTTTATTTTTCACATTTTAAACAATACATTTGGGTTACTTTACAAATTAGAAAAAAACCCACTTAGTATAAAATACTAGAATAGAATCTATAATTAGACTTTGTTTTCAAGTCAATTAGACCCATTTTTCCTAAGCTCCTGACCAATTTTTGAGCCAGATATTATTAGCGCGTCCAAAAAAAGTTTATTTTAAAGTACTTTCTATTAGACTAACTTAATATGCAAATATTTGAAGACTTCTACATGACTCTTCTTTTTCTGAACTCTTCTAAATGACTCAGGCAAAATATTAATTATGAAAATGTACCCATTTCATATTTTATGCATCTGAAAAACTACAAAATCAAATATAATACCTTCCCTAATATGAATAAAGTGAACAAAGTGTTATTTTAAAAGGTCTCCAGATGTTTGTTGAACATAGATTAGACAATATTAGTATCTTCATTTAGAAAAAATGTAGTTAATAGGATATTTCATGATTTCAAGTGGTTCTGCTTACCATATAGAAAAAATTTAAATCTCAATAGGTATTTGTAAGTATTTCATTAAGTAAGTGTTAAGTGCCAACCACATATCAGACTGTGGATTAGTAGGCATCAGTGTAGCCCACTAATATTCCTGTTCTCCTCCTTCCAGAAACAGAGATGTTACTCTTCCTCGTTCCTGTGACATCAGGTAATGGCTATGTCCCCTGCATAGAGCAGTCAAATATGAGAGAAAGTGACATGTCAATTACAAGTTGAACTGTCAAGGGCTAGAGCATGATTCATCATTTTCATATTACTGTTAAGATGACTAGCATGCTTTCAAGTTTGTGGAGGATTCATTACCCTACCCTCTACAATGAGGACACCATAGAACAGGGCCCTTGCCAACCCTGGACTCTCTTAAGCCACAGAGATTTAGGAGTTGTTACTAGGAAGGTGTTAATCTTCATTAAGTGCCCACTGTAAACCAGGCTTTGAGCTAGGCATGGAAAGTATGTGGTCAAAGACACCCTTTCCCACCTTTACACAGCGTAAAGTCCAAGGGGGAAGACACACATAGAAACAAATGCTGGAACAGTGTGATACATACGTCAATGGAGGATTGATTGCCAGACT
>PVJC01016302.1:0-10000 GCA_004026665.1 Murina feae | reverse complement strand
TTCCTCATCTCCTACCCACTCATCCAGATTTCCAAACTCTGGTCCTTTAAAGCTTCCTCCACACTCAAGATTTTATATCCCAGTGCAGTTAAAATAAAAAACAAACAACAACAAAAGCTCTGTTAGTAGACATTGTACTCTTCTTGTTCTTTTGGCAAATAAACATAGCAGCAAATGGATTCTACTCTTCTTCCTTTGTATCATGTTCTTGGTTATTTAAAGATCTGCCCATTCGAACAAAATAATTATTATCCACTAGAGACTCTTACGTAGGTTGACAGTCTCCACGGAGGATATTTTCATCTCTCAAAAAGTTCCCCAAAAAGCTGTTCCACAGAAATAAGTGTATTTTAATGGCAGAATAATGGCTGTTTTATTCTTGCAGATTGAGCCTATTACAACAAGAGGCTATAAATCTTACTGTGTGTAGACACGCACATACATGCTCACAGACAGACACACAGAGACAGACACACGCTGCCCACACTGTGGTCTAAAATGCACAAGGGATTTTTGTGCCTGCCAGAGGGGGACTGCTCTTGAGGACCTCGGCAATTTGAAGCATCCCCAGAATTCCCCAGGTGTGTGCAGGGCGGGGAGAAAAGTGAGGACTGCTATAATGTTGACATGATACCTCAGGACACTATTACACAAGTTTCTTCATTTTCTTTTGTTTTTGAACTTCTACTTTATTACATTCTGAAAACAAGTAAAAGAAGAGGTAAGAGGAACCCTTAAAGAAAGAAAAAAACTATCAGATGATGCTACAGGGAGGAAAGCAGCACAGAAGGCAGTGGTGAGTGATGGGGATTATTGAGAACATTTAATGAAGATGGAAGAAGTGAGGACAAAAAATAAAGTTTCAGCTTGTGTCTATCACAATAAAGGAGCTGAACTCCACTCTCCCATTCACTTCTTTCATCTCTAGCTATATTGAAGTCTAAGCTTTGTAAAAAAAAAAAAAAAAAAAATACTCCAGATGGTATTCAAAGGTTCCTAAAGTAGTCACAACCAACAGCCATGCTTCAAACAAGGAATGAGGGTCTTTCATTTTCAGTTTTATGAATTATTTTTTAAAAATAAATTAAACTTCTTTGAAATTTGTACATTTTTATATTTTGTCACCTTTTAAAATTTTTTTCTTTTTTCAAGTACAGTTGACATTCAACACTATTTTATATTAGTTTTAGGTGTACAACGTATTAAATGAGGAGCTACTTTTAAATAAGTCTAGATTGTCTTATATTATGAATTCTTAAGAATCTTAGAGGATCATAATGAAGAGGGTAAAACATCAATTATAGGATTAAAAAAATGTGTACTGGTCCTTTGAACATAACTGTCTGTATGAACTTTAGACTAGCCAAGGATTTGGCCACATGTTTTCTGCGATAACTCTTTTCGGCCAATAAGGAAGGCAGGGAAGGGAGGACAGAAAGCAGAAGTGACCTCAAAAACATCTGGGTCATTCAAATTCCCTGCGCATATCATGAAGAAACGCAGCCTCAAAAAAAAAAAAAAAAAAAAAAAAACACACGTTAAAACATACACACACTTCTTACATGTTTATGTTAAGACAGAGACTGATAATTTTTATAAATTCTTACATTACATTAGTGCTTCTCTCAAAGTGGGAGAGTTCTTTAGGCAAGAAATTTATAGGCCCTTATTTTCAGGGTTCTTTAGAGAATCCTAAAAGAGTTAGAGTTCAAGATAAAGATTTCTAAAATGTTCCCAAATAAATCAAATGCTTCAAAGTATTTCTTATTCCTGACTATTGGCCTAATTCACCCTTGGGTTCAGGTGACTCTGACTGCAGACCTGAAAGAAGCCCCTCCATTAAGCGATCACCACGGTAAAGACGAAGCCATAGAAGGTGAGTCTGGAATTGCTACCATGGAGGTCTCTGTCTGTGTGCCCTGTACTTCAGATGCACTTCCGAAGCAGAAGGAAGTAGTGTCCTTTCAAGCTCAAAGCCAACTTCAAGAAAGAAAAATACTGACCCTGGGATCACATGGGGATAAAGATGCTCGAATTGAAAGCTGAATTGAAATCGGAGTGCACAGGAGCAAGCTCTGGTCTTTCCACCATCCTGCCCCACCTCAAATTACTGATCTAAACACACCCTCTTAAAAGTCATCTTTTATAAAAGTAACATTCCCCAAACAAGCTACGTTCCCCCTCCCCTTACCCAATATTTGTAAGCTGGGAATGGTCAGGCATGAGTAGGCTCAAGAGAGAGGAAACAAACACAATTTGGCCACATCTTCCATGATCTTGTTCTTCACTTTAACTCAGCGGTTCTCAGCCTGTGGGTCGCGACCCCTTTGGTGGTCAAACAACCCTTTCACAGGGGTCGCCTAAGACCATCCTGCATATCAGATATTTACATTACGATTCATAACAGTAGCAACATTACAGTTATGAAGTAGCAACGAAAATAATTTTATGGTTGGGTCACAACATGAGGAACTGTATTTAAAGGGCCAGAAGATTGAGAACCACTGCTTTAACTCAAAAATTGAGTGAATGGGTTTCAAAAATATCACACAATAAACAAAACAATAATGACACCATCTCTCCATTACTTAATGGTTGATTATGCAAGGTGGATGCTATAAGACACTTAATCTTTCCTTCTCCTGCCACCTACCTTGTAACCATTTCTTTTGCTTGGAAGAAAAAGGAAAAAGGAATGAACCAGCAAGATCAATTAACAACTGATTAAATTAAGTTTAATCCATGTTGATTTTTATAACTGTCCCAAAGACCTGTTAAAGGAAATGGTTACATTAGGATGTTATTTTTATTGTAATGGACATTCTAGTACAAAAAACACTGGACAGGCTCCTGGGAACATGAGTCAGGAGACCTGGATGGTCCTGGTTCTGCCAAAATAACCAGTGGACGAATAAGCTGGAGCAAGTCACTTTACCTGTCTTCACCTTGTTTTAGCTGAGGTTTCCACATATTTAAAAAGGTGAGAGTAAACTGGATGTCCTTTCTGTTCCAACTTTCTAGACTCCCATAGATACTGGTTGAATAACAAGGAGCTGCCAGTTATACAATGCAGGAAATGACCACAGAACAGAAACATGTTGTAGTGATAAGGTGGCAGCTACCTAATTGGGAAAAGATTTCACCGGCGCTGTTGCCCGTGACATTCCAAGGGCATGGTAAACTGTTTCAGCATATCAGAGTGGGAAAAAGGCCTGGTCACTGCCATGATAATGCAATACGATATGAATATTTGATTCATCAGGATGTATAAGAAATATTTTGTCTGGATCCCCATGGCTTGCAATTTCCTTCATAAATCTGAAGCTGTGTTTGAAACCTACTTCTGCAATGATATAAGCAGTGTGGCAGACAGGCACCATTTTCCAGCCCCTCTGAATATCTGCTTGCAAGAAAGCATTATTCAGGCTGGGTGTGAACTGGTCCAAAAAAATGTAGAAGCTGGCTGTCCTTCACTCTCACCTGCCCTTGTTTTAGCCATAAAGTGGTCAAGAAACAAATCTGGGGGAAATCTGTAACCTTTAGCTTTTTTTCTATCCCAGAAGCTAATTCCAGAAGCATAGTGCCATCTAGAGAAGCACATGCAAAATATTCTAAGACGATGAACCTGATTTCTAGATTTTAAGTCTTAGAGAAGACTGACCTGCTGCTTGAGGTTAATAATATTACCTATTGGCATGAGCAAACTTTTTCTTCCCCTTAGTTCGTAATGTAAAGGAAAGCAGCTCATCTGATAAATCAGCCCACACACTCTATACAAAACAAACTATCTCTTATAAAACCATCTCTTTATCCATGTAATTTAGCCTGTTACTCTCTAGTTTATTTGTCTGTTTCTTTGTATAGTGAGTTTCTCCAACCCCTACCTTTCCTACTGCACCTCAATTAAAATGATTTTTACAATTGGGTTTCGCTTACTTCTGTTATAGATAACTATCTTGCCTTTAAAGCAGATATGGCACAAATGTGCCTTTCAACATCTAAGAATCATCCCTAAATATCATGAAAACAACTGTGTGCAAATTAACCCCGAGAAGATTTGAATTCCTGGGTGACAGAGACAAGCTCTGCCTCACGAGATATTTATTTTAAAGGGATCTGAAAACGGGCTACCCTTTTCGTTATTTCTCACTTTCAAAAGGTGAGTCGCGTTAATCAAGTGCCAATAAATATTTTCAGCCAAGAGTTTTTGTTTTTTAATCAACTCACGTCTTCTTTCCTATCATTTAAAAAATAAAAGTAACAAGAATAAGTAGACAAAAGGTGATTATGAAAAGGCTACTGCCTCTTTTATTGCAGCATACAAAGGGACCAGACCCTTTCCAAGATAGGAAATTGATAGTCATTTCTAAATATACTGCTATGTACTTGCCTTTGAGGTGCACCCATTGGCTAGGTGTCAAAATGATAAGAACCTACCTCTGCACCGTGTAGTGCTCTGACCTCTCCCAATAAAGGCATACTGAAAAATTCTCCTGTATTTCGAGAGCCTCCTAAATTTGAGGATTCTAACTACTGCAGCAGGACCACTTAGCACGTAGAACTAGAATCCACAATCACAGACCCCATGGCTGATCGGGGATAATGTCCATGTGGGAGTACATATGTTCATAAGTGATCAGGCCATATGTGCACAACTTTTCTGATAATCAAAAACTCATTGAGATAATTGCTTTCTATAAACAGAGCCGTGCACAGATACCATGCTGGTTAAACTCTCCTAGGAAATTAACAAAAACTTTGTATTACTATCATTTTCTTCCCCACAAGGCAAACAGATGGGATGGTGGAGACCATTGGGTATAAGAGGAAGTATAACAGAACCGGATTCAGAAGAGTGGGCTTGCAGATTCTGCACTGTCTAGCCAATTGGGTGGATTGTGGCCAAAAAATTAATAGAAGAGGATTTCTGAGGTTCCTTTTACCCCCAGAATTATTTTGTCTTACTCGACCAAAGAATAGCTAAGCTTGAAGTGTCTTCAGACTCCTGACCCAAGTTCCTTGCAACCACATTTATCTTAGATATCCACTCATCAACGTATAAATTTCCCCTACAACTGCCCCAATGCACACTCATTTCCTTATCTGCCAGGTGTGATTTTTCCCCCCAAAGAAAAATGTTTTTCAACTATGATTTATATTCAATATTATTTTGTATTGCTTTCAGGTGTACAGCACAGTTGTTAGACAATCATGTACTCTACAAAGCAGTCCCCCACTCCCCACCCCGATATTTCAATACCCACACCAGGTGTCCTTTTAAACTCCACACCCAGGAGGCCTCTCTCATTCTCCCTTCTGTCCAAGACAACCCTATCCATTCACGCAGTCTGCTCTTAACCCACAAGGCAAGGAAAGAGAGAAAATCTCCAATATCCTGCTTTGTACCTGGATTCAAAAGCAGCATCTGCTATATCTGTGGAACCATCTGTTGCCCCCTTTGCCATGGGAAGGATGGTGCAGGCATCAGACGCAGAGTGTCACACGTCACACAATGGAATTATGGGGCTGGCACACCCAGGCATATGCTCCATGGTCACAATGGCTAATGTCACTCTCCCCCATCAAAGAGTTTATTTATTTCCTCATGGAGAAGATACCTTTAAAGCAGCGGTTCCCAACCTGTGGGTCGCGACTGCTTTGGGGGTCAAATGACCCTTTCACAGGGGTCGCCTAAGACCATCCTGCACATCAGATATTTACATTAAGATTAATAACAGTAGCAACATTACAGTTATGAAGTAGCAACGAAAATAATTTTATGGTTGGGGGTCACCACAACATGAAGAACTGTATTAAAGGGTCACAGTATTAGGAAGGTTGAGAACCACTGCAAAGCCTCACAAAAGGTCAGATCCACTTTTTAAAAAAGTTACATTTGCTTGAATATCAGTTTCTAAAATCTCTAATCCTGGGTTATTCCTAGAACTATGCCTGCTACTTGAGTCATTAAACTCTGAACAACTCTTACACCTATAAATGACCTTACATACTAACACTCCCAAATTCTGTGATTTTAAGTCCTCAGTGAACACAAGAAGTTCCTCCCAATCTATAGTATATTAAGCCCCTTAATGCCAAGGGCAAAAGAACCAACCTGCTGCATACAATATGGCTTCTATGACATGGTCTCTTTGTTGAGCAAAAACACAACTGGCTTCTTGAGGATCCAAATTAGATTAAGATCCCTAATCTCGTTAACAAATGCCCAGGAGGCTATTCCAGTGAAGAGCTGGGGACTGGATAATTAGTTGTGTGCCCTGTGCATTGTAGGATATTACACGGCATCTGAGGTCTTGTCCCACTAGACACCAGCCCCAGTGGTCAGTTGGGGTTGTTTCCTGCTCCCAGCTGGGAGAACACAAAAATGTCTCCTCACATTAGCCAATACCTCCTGGGAAGGGAAGGGGGGCAAAATCCTTCCCCCTCCCCACTGAGAAACACTCCTGTAATATATACCAGGGCTTTAAAATAAAGCGCATCACTTAATATGTTTTTTTTGTTTGTTCCAAATGGATGACATTTACACAGTTAATTACACCAAGATTACACCAAGACCTAACAGACAGTCATCCTATTTATAAAGACCTTGCATTGCTCTTGGAGGATGTACTAGTACAAAACCACAGACTTCCCAAGCACAGCCTCTCTGCAAAGGATTAAGAATTAACATACAAAGTCATAATCACAACTGCTCTTTAAACGTATTTAAAAGGAATCACAATTTTCACAGTAACTTCTCCAGTGCACTTCAGAATCAGCCCTTGCTTACAAACCTCAAAATAGGGCTTTGAAGGAAATATCGAGAACCAGTGGTTGGTTTAATTACTTGGCTTTTCTTCTTCTTCTCTCTCTTGCGCAAAAACCGGCAAATAAAATGTTTCCGAAAAGATTGCTAAAGAGTTCCAGCTTTGGTCTGGGTTCTTTAAGACAGGAGTTAGCAAGCTTTTTGCTCACTTTGCGGGGTATCTCCCACCTCCCTCTCCCCCTTCAAACAGGGATCCAGACACAACGCAAAAGAGCAGCAGCTGCCAGCTGCATGAAACTGATTGAAGCCGGCAAACTCACTGAAATGATGACTACTCTTAACCAAACATCTCATTTTCCCATTTGTGAGGAAGGCTGGGATTTGCAAACCTCTGGGTCTCAGGAGGTAGGGGCTATGCTGCTTAACTAAGAGCAAAAACTCAACGCCCCCTTGCTTCTAAAGGTCACGCCAGTTATAAACGTCTGGGGGACGTTACAGTTTAAGCACACGTTTTAATTTCCACATTAAATATGTAAGGCAAACAACCACAACACACAATCAACCCAAAACCTTTTAAGTAACTAAGGCCGAGATATTAAAAGGGAATCATGAACGGACAACTTTCAAAGAACCTTAGCTCTTCATTCAAACAAATATTTACCCAATGGAAGGCAATGGTATCTGGGAGGTAGCCATTCTGTTCAAATAGCGGGCAACTCTAAAGGTTTATTTACCCTAAATTCAACTACTCTGTTGCTATCCTACCAGGAACTAAGAATTCAAGTGCTTTAGGGGCAAAAGGTTAGCCCTCCGAAACTGAACTTCAGCTGAATTTGGATAACGTCTGAATCTCGGAGACACGTCTCAAATGCCTACAGAAAGCCAAAGTAGGAAGAAGCTCTGAGTTACAAGTCCAATACTTTGAACATACGCACTGGTACAATGAAGGGAAATGCAGCTGACAAATATTTACACTCACAGGACTCCACATTTTCCTGCCTCGTCTCCTTGTTCCGCTCCTCGCTGAGTCTGGCTGCGCCTGGCTGCGCCTCCAAAACTCCTGGGAGCTACTCCGGAGGAAAGCCTTCTAGGGACGAGGGCAGGGCCAGCCCCGAGGATGCCCAGCCCCCGGCAGGTCTGCCCACCTACAAGGCTGCGGGAGCAGCTCTCCCTTTCCCGGCGAGGGGCAGAGGGGGGAGGCGCGGGAAGTTAAGTTCGACTTCGCAAACTCTTTCCAGCGGGAAAGCCCGGCGCAGGAAGGGACAGCCTGTCAGCGCGTTAATTTCCTGGCGGTGGCGGGAGCTCGCCAGGTCCCCGGCGCTTTACTAAGCGACGGCTGCTGGAGCGGTTACTCCACGCACCAGCCAACCCTGCGCCTCCGCCGAGCGGGGCACGCGTGACACGGGCTCAAAAATTCCCCAGCACGTCCAGCCGCCGCGGGGTGGGGGTGGGGGTGGTGCGGGGACCGCCATACCATCAACTTTGGGGAAAATCCAAGTCCAAATCGGAATCTGAGGTCCTTGGGCGGTTCCAACTCGCGAGCCTCACTCTTGAAACAAAGTGGAACCAGCCAGATATTTGGGAGGCGGGGTGTCGTCTCCGAAGCCCGCGCCCCGCGCCATCCAGCACTGGACCTTCTCCTTCCTCTGCCTACGGCGACAAAGCAACTCTCTCCCGAAGACCCCATCCCTCTCTCCTTGGGTGTCCCAGAGTTCTCGGCAAAAGCTGCCTCGGGTCCCCCCAGATCCCGCCTGTCCCCTACAATCGCTCTGTTAACGTCTCCTCTACCCCGACGGTCCCTTCCCAGGATCCTCCCAACAGGAGGTCCCCCCGTCCCCCGAGCAACCCCCCAAAGCAGGGCAGCCCGGGCTCCGCTCACCCGCAGCCTGCGCTTTTGTCCCTCCAGCCTGCAAGGGAAGCAGAGAAGCTGGTCCCGGCGCCACTCACCGCCTCATCTTTCCTCCGAGCCGCCTCCCTCCACCGGCCCGCCGTCCGCTCGCCGGGCCCCAGCCCCGCTCTCCCGCCCGCCCCGCGGCCCTGGGCTCCGGCCCCGCCGCCGCTCCCGCAGCGGCCGCCCGGCGACTCGGAACTGGCGGAGCGCAGTCAGCGCGCCCCTCCCGGCCCGGGCGGCCACTGCCTCCTCTCCTCCCCCAACCCTCCTCCGCACAACCGGCGGCGACCAACTCCGGGCGGGGGAGGCAACGCCCCGGGGGAGCGGCCCGGACGGGCGGAGACGGCGCGGCCCCTTCCTCCCCGCTGGCCGCCGCCCCCTCCTCACCTGGCGCGTCGGGGCCGCGGGGTGCCGGCGCCTGGGGAGCGGAGGCGCGCTCCGTGCGCTCAGCAGCTCGGGGCGGTCCCCCTCGGGCTGCGGTGGTGGGCTCCGCGCCGCTCGGTCCCGTGCCCCGGCCCCTCCGTGCCCCCGGCCCCTCCGTGCCCCCGCCGCGCACCCGGGGAACTTGGAGCAAAGAAGCTCCCGGGCAGCCTGCAGTCAGGGCTCTACTGTGGCTGGCGGCACCTGGCTGCGCGCCCCATCCACAGGCTTCAGGAGGCTGCGCTTTCCCCAACAGTGCAGTAGACTTTTGTGGCAGGCTTTTTTTTTTTTTTTTTTTTTTAAATGAGCCGTAAGGAGGACGGGAGGGTACTCATCCTGGGGTGACGATTTCCCCACCCTAAGGTGAGGTTTCTACTGGGAACTCCAAGTTGCCACACCTCCTCCCGACGATTCACCTGCCCGCAGGTCCCTGATGCGTCAGAAAAACAGCTCTGCCAAGTCCTTAGGGAACGGCCTTAGCTAAGGGCCGAGGATTTTTAAATGCATGCAAATGTCCTTTCCTCTATTTCCCCAGAAAGTTTCTATCTTTTCCGACATATTTTTTTTTTTTCTGAGTTGTTGTAACCAATGAGAACCACGTTGATGTGAATGTCCTCCAATGAGTGTCTCTGAGGAAGGCAACCGATTGGACCCAGGGTGGCCCTGACTGTGGTCCGCGGGAATGTGAGCCTCTGCCAAGTTCTGAGCCTGTCTCCGGGTTTACAAAGATAAAGGCCACGGGCCCTCAGGAGCTCAGAGCGGCTAGAAAGAGCACAAGGCCCGGCCCGTGGTTCAGTTAGTTACAGCGGCCTCCCGTGCACCAAAAGGTTGCAGGTACGGTTGGATTCAGGTCAGAGAACATACCTAGGCTGCGGGTTGGATCACAGGTCAGGGCCTCTAAAGGAGGCAGCCCATTGACCTCT
>PVJC01016301.1:0-33884 GCA_004026665.1 Murina feae | reverse complement strand
GCTCCGAGCCTCAGATGCGGCTGGGGGCAGGTCCCCAGTGGCCACACACACACACACACACACACACAAAAGGCGCCTGGCAGACTGGGGCCATCATAGGACATCCACTGAGGGGTCCCAGACTGTCAGAGGGCACAGGCCGGGCTGAGGGACTCCCTCCACCCCGAGTGCACAAATTTTTGTGCACCGGGCCCCTAGTTGTTATATAATAACAGTAACTGGGAACATTTGAAGGAAAGATTGGTTTTGAGTTCAAGTTCTGCATGGACTGGGACATAACACAGTTTCTCTAAATATCAGTTCCCTTATTTGTAAAATGAAGTGAATGGTATCACAAGTGAAAATTATGTTTGTAAATGACTGTTCTAGTAACAAATGGAGTTACTGTGACTAAATCTCTTATTGCAGGCCACCTGTGAACAGCGTGGCTGCTGCTGGAACCCCCAAGGACCCATCAGTGTGCCCTGGTGCTACTATTCTAAGAGTCATGGCTACCAGGTGGAGGGGGACCTTGCACAGACAAATGCAGGTAAGCCAGGCCAGGAGGCAGGAGCTCCGGACTCTCTGGGAACTGGCTCTGTTGGCTCCGGAGGAGAGCCTCGGTGAGATGCAGAGTCTGCTCTGCAGGACCACACTCATGCATGTGACTGAAGGTGGGCGCTACTCTTAAACAAGGACTAGAATTTATTTTGGCATCAAGGAAAAAATCACAGTCTTGGGACTTCAGAGACATACTCTGTTTCCGACCCTCCCTTCATGTAACTGCTTCGTAAACATCATCACTTCTTTGGTCCCTGTTTCAAACATTTAAAGAGAGGGATTTGAACTCCATAATCTGAGGCCACTTACTGTGATTTTAATGATGTGAAAGTAATTCCAATTTTTTCAACATATTCTCAAAGCTAGCCAATGTCAGTGTGCATGGACTAAACAACCCCTCTTTTCCGGCCCATCCTAAGTTATAGAGCACACTAATGACCATCCAGGGGAGACTACTGTGGGGAGGCTCTTAGCATGAAGGAGGAAGCATGTCCCCTAGCCAGACACTCTTGGTCTGTCAGGTTTTTCTAAGGTCTACGTTCTCCTCTGGCTTATGTAACTAGGGAGATGGCATCGATGTATATGACCACCTGTAATGTAACACGAGAATAACCATGAAGGAGTATTGTACACATACAGATTGTTGGCCGAGAGTGTAAAGCACATGCGATTAACACACAATGACTGATGGGCTGGTAGAATGAGAGTTAGGCCTTTTGGGGGAGGTTTCCAATCAAATTTTATAGAAGCAAGGCATGGCTTCTGGATGACATATGACGGTACCTGGCTTCAGATTGTATGAGTGCATGATGGGGAAATAAAGGCTTTTCATCAGCTTTTTGACATAAATGTTAGTTTTTATGCCTATTTTTGTAAATGCACATAGCCAGCTTTGTAAACCTTTTCCTTCTCTATATTAGGATTCACAGCCCAGTTGAGAAGGATGCCTTCTCCATCCCTGTTCGGAAATGATGTCACCAATGTCCTTCTCACAGCGGAATATCAGACATCCAATCGTTTCCACTTTAAGGTTGTGGTTTGTTTGTTTTGAAAACAATCTGTTTTGAGAGGTTCTTATTTCCTACCCAATGACTGCAGTTACTACAAAATAGAAAATTTTGCTAATGGAGGTATTTTTCCTCTACTGTCATTATTCATACTTAGCACCCGTATGTCAAAGGCATCTATTCCATAGCCTTTCTTCAGTGTAATAACTTCATACTAGTATATACATCAGAATTTACTGGTGAACTTTGTTTTTCATTTGTTTGCCCTTAATACCAATGTGAAATGTAATAGGGAGGAAAAAACATTATCATGTCTTTGAAAATTCTAGAGATAGTCCATCTCTTCAGAGTAGGAGTGTATATTTCTACCTAAGGACTAGCTTAGGCCCAAGTATTCAACATCAGAATTTGACACGAATCTTAGACGTAATGCCATTTGGATCAGTGCCTGGGTTCCAGTACCATAAGCACAGGTATTGGGAAACACTGGTGTGGTAGGGATGCTTCTATTTTGAGAATACAGGCAAGTTTTCATTTTGGCTTTCTTTTCCTTCATCTCTCTGGATAGTTAACTGACCAAAAGAGTGGCAGGTACGAAGTGCCACATGAACATGTCCAAGCCTTCAACGGAAATGCTGCTTCTTCCTTGACCTATGACGTTAAGGTCTCCAAACAGCCATTTAGCATCCAAGTGATCAGAAAAAGCAACAATACAATCCTGTAAGTTTGGAAAAACCTATCTAGGGAACAGAGTAGGAAGGGGGAGGGAGCTTTGCAAGCCTGAGGAAGGATTCATTTCAATCTTTTTGAAGGTTGCAAGCATCCTGTTGGAGGCTAGACTCTCCACCTCCAAATGAATATACGTTTTCTTTGTCTACCTTCCTCTTTTCCCATCCCTCCTTTTTTTTTTGTCATTACTAAGCATTTATTGTAGACAAGTCACTAGACTGTATCCTTTTTCTCCCACCCTCCCCTTTTCTCTTCCATTTATCTAGTCATGTTCATCCACTAATACGTGTTTATGGAACATCTACTATAATTCAGATCATGTGGTAGAGTGTCTATGGGACAAATCTAAGAAATTTACCACATGGTACCTGCCCCCAGGAAGTCCTGATCTCTAGGTGTCCAAGGAAAAATGTCACAGGAGGACAAATTGGGCCTGTTAAGTAGGGGGTATTAAATCATTGACATGGACCACTTTTCTAATCAGTTGGGTTCTCTGCACCCCACTTGCCCACCTGTCCCTGTGTTTTCTGTCTGTGTCTAGGTTTGACTCAAGCATTGGGCCTCTCCTGTTTGCTGATCAGTTCCTACAGCTCTCCATCCGACTGCCCAGTGCCAACGTGTATGGTCTGGGAGAACAAGTACACCAGCAGTACCGCCATGATATGAATTGGAAGACCTGGCCCATATTCGCCAGAGATACAACCCCTAATGGGGTAAGGTTACAGGGTGGCCCCTCTTCACTGAATTTTATAGTCTCATTCTTGAAGGTCACCCCCCAGCGTGCAGTGTAATGGCTAAGTATAAGATGCTAGGATGAGGCTGTCTGGGTCTGAATTCTGGCACTGCCAGTCACTAGTAATGTGGTTCTGGGCAAGTTAACTCTGTGTCTCCAGCTTTTCGTCTACGAAATGAGGGCAATATACTTACCATAAGGTTGCAATGGAAATTAAATGAATTGCTATCTGTAGAGCCTCTAGAAGAGTGCCTGCTACATAGAAAGTTAATGTCAACTACTTTTCTTTATATCTTCCTTTTGAACTAACTAGTTCTAGAGAAAATATTACTAATATTGACTCTGCACAATATTATGATCTCTATATTTTAGGTTGACCTTTATAAATCACCAACTTACCATGTTTGTTAGCAAGACAGGATAAAATATCAACTAAACTATTATATTAGTCATTCTTTGTGTGAAGAATATTTGGGGCAGTGAAAGAATAGAATTTTATTGTTATTTTATTGTTATTGTTGCTGATTTCTTTTATTATTTCTTTTGTTTTTTTTTGTTTTAACAAAGCAGAGGTATTTTTTAGGCTCAGCAATACAACAGGTCTTGTTCAGCTACTTTCCTAAGTGGAACTAGTGGCTGGATGAAAAGAGATCATAGAATAATTTATTGATTATTTTTATACATTATTACTATTTACCAAAAGAACTTTGAAAAAATAAATATAATTTACTCCATTTAACAGATGAGAAAATGGGGGCTCAGAAAAGCCAAATAAACCCCAAAGTAAAAAAAAGTTTGTAAGTAACAGTGATAAAATTTAATCTCTGGGGATGGCTGATGATGGTTCTTTAATAAGGAGCCCCAGATCCTTGCTATTTGAAGTGTCCAGTCTGGGCACCCCTGTGTGAGAAATGTGGGCTCTCAGCTCCCTCTTCCATTTACTGACTTAGAATCCACATTTAACTAAGATTCTTATATAATTTGTATGCACACCAAATTTTGAAAAATGCTATTCTAGAGCACTGATTCTCAAACATGACTACATGTTGGAGTCACTTGGGGAAATTTAACAAACCTTCAATGCTTGCTTCCATCCTCGGGGTTTCTGTTTTAATTGGGTGGGGATACAGCTCCGGTTGAGAACTGCTGTACTAGTCGAGTAGGAAGACCTACTCTTATAAAGACTAGAAGACAGGTGTCTCAAGAAGAGCTACATCTAGTTGCACATTAGAAAGGTGCCTGATTCTTATTAAGTCTTAATGGAGCTTTTTCAGGTGGGGTTAGTTCAGGTAAGGCAAACCTCTTTGAGAAGAGAGCTCTTCAGAACTTCAGATATCACACACTCTCACATTCCTTTTAAATAAATAGTCATAGGTGGCTTATTCAATAAGCGAACACATTTTTACTTGGTTAACATCAACTAAATATCAACCTTATATTTTCTAAGTTTAGTTATGCCTTCTTTAATCATGAGCTCCCTGTCTCTGACTCACATGATTAACACTGATTTCCTAAGTCATTTCTGGCCAAGTGGAGTTTAGACTACTAGATTGTAAACTTATGGTTTTGAATTATCTTTCTGCAGGATGGAAATAACTTGTATGGTGCTCAGACATTCTTCCTGTGCCTTGAGGATGCTAGTGGATCGTCCTTTGGAGTGTTTCTGATGAACAGCAATGCCATGGGTAAAGGACCAAAGAAATAGTCATGAAAAAGAAAGCATCAGAGGGCTCTTCAGTCCCTTTCTTACAGCGTGGTGATAAAAGGAATAGAGCCCTTTAGAAATAAATGTCTGAGCCATAGCTTAAGGCAGCGGTTCTCAACCTGTGGGTCGTGACCCTTTTGGCGGTCAAACGACCCTTTCCCAGGGGTCGCCTAAGACCATCCTGTATATCAGATATTTACATTACGATTCATAACAGTAGGTTACATTACGATTCATAACAGTAGCAACATTACAGTTATGAAGTAGCAACAAAAATAATTTTATGGTTGGGTCACAACATGAGGAACTGTATTTAAAGGCCAGAAGGTTGAGAACCACTGGCATAAGGCCTTGTGTGTTGACATATGGCAGTGATGAGTAGGGGTTTCCCTCCCAGCTTATGACCTTTCTGAATGTGTTTGCCTCTGTTGGAATAGTTTCTTTTATAGAGCTAAGACAGCAAACTGCAACCTACTCAGAGATAGTTTCTACCAATTTGCTGTTCTCCTTCTTTAGACTTCATCCAGAAGAGTGGTTGATATAAGCTCAGGTGGGAAATAGCCAGTTGTTCTTGGCCTGATGATGAAGTAACTGGGCCTAACCAGGAGGCTACAACTGAGCAGTGAATGTCACATTCAGACACTCCAAGGGTAGCCAGATAAAGGAGTGGCAAAGGTTATGTGGAGCAAGATCAGATTAAGATCAAAGAGTGTAACATTATAGGACTCTAGAAAGTAGTTTGAAGATTTTAGATTAGATCAATGATTCTCTTTTTCTGCCCACAAAAGTAACAATGGATTCTAGTGGCAATGAATCCATCCGCACAGGAGCTGATTGTATCAGACTCTCCCAGGGTTGATGGTGGACATAAGGTATTGATCCCAACCTCTTTTAAACTGAGGATCAATGGACTAGATCCAGGACACTCAGAGCGTGGCCCACAGATGGTTCATAAATTGTGTCAGTTCTACAGTAAGAGGAGTATAAAAATCAAGAGTAAACATTGTTGTAGCATCCAAGTGCAGGCATAAACCATTTCCTAGTAATTCATTTTCATGTTATTTTATAAAAGTAGCACTTTAAAAAGAATTGGGAATTTAAAAACCAAGATCTGATCCTTCACTACAGATCATTTGAGAATCTCCCCAATGATCTAAGATTGTTATAAGATACCTAATAGAATTTTAGATGATTCTGAGATACCTAGTATTCTAAGAACAGATTGCGATAGTACAAGGATTATACAGTGTCAGGTAGTTGAAAGGAACTAGATGATAAGGGAAGGAACACAGGACCCTAGATACTCTGTGAGTTCCTCCCATAGCTGTAGAGTACATTTCAGTAGATTTTGAGGTCTTTTATCTCTAAACGTAAAACAAGGGTATGTGGAGACTCACTTCTGGGATTTATGATTGGTGCTTAGAGGGACTGTGAGATTCATTGAGGCTACTGCCTTAGAGTGTCTAATTGGGTTATATTCCTGGAATAATGGTGGGTGCAGGGTAGGAACAGCATGTTATATAGTTGTGAATGTCAAAGAAAAAAAGTTTTTCTATCCCCTTAAGTTTAGTATTTGAGGGCCTGTGAACAAAACTGACAAAGGACAGGTTAACAAGAGAAAGGACAGAGTTTATTTACACATGCAACATGCATATGCATATGCGTGCTCAGTGAAGAACAGCTCAAGGGAGTTATAATTTGGAGCTGACATATCATCTTAATAGGTAAATGTGAGGGGGAGAAAGGCACTTATGATAAAAAAATTACTTCTTAAAGGAGGTGGGAGGGATGAAAAGCACGTTTGGGAAAGCAAATGGCTTTTCAGGAAGATAAATGAGCCCTTAAGAGAACGGTCGGGAGACATGACATTCTTGTGACAATATCCACTTGGATGTGGTGTTCATTTATTATCTCAGAGAAGATTGGGGTTGCTCCAGAGGAGGGCATTTATGACAACTGAGTAATTTTAGGAAGCTCTGCTTTTAAGGTGATAAGAAATTTCAGAAACTGGAATGTCTTTAGTCTAAAATAATTTGTATGCTACAGTGGCTTATTCTGGACCCCTTCATGAAACTGGTTGTTTTTTCATGAAAGCCTGCATCCTGACATAGGAGTTAAGACACTCCAGTCACCAACTATCTAATTCTGTCATAGAACCAGTGCTTAGACTCCCATGTGCTGCCAGGGTGGACTTTGCTTGTCAGTTTGTCCCCTTGTATACAAAATCATAGGATCACTTTATTAATATTCAGATGGCATGTTCCTCTGATGTAAACTTTGTAATTATCAAGAATAAATTCTAATTTTTATTTTATTCCTTTTAATCTATTAAGAGGTTGCCCTCCAGCCCGCACCAGCCATCACTTACCGCACCATTGGGGGCATTCTGGACTTCTATGTGTTCTTGGGAAATACTCCAGAACAAGTGGTCCAGGAGTATCTAGAGGTAAAATTAATCACGATGATGACTAAGAAAGACCTAAATAGCACAAAGAAAAGCAAGTTTACTATACAAGTGTGACTCATGAAAATCTGCTATTATAAGTAGCTGTTGTAAATCTCTTATTACAAATTGACCCTACCCTCAATGATTTATAAAGGGACTGGGAAAGTAGACTAACAGTCTAACATTAATGAAAAAGTATGTTGGAAAATGGAGTATGTTTTATGCCCCTAAACCAACGCTTAGTAAAGGCTTTTATTAAAAATAGAACATTTGCTGACTTTTATTTCAAACATCTTTCAGCTCATTGGACGGCCAGCCCTACCTGCATACTGGGCACTTGGATTTCAACTCAGTCGTTATGACTATGGAACCCTAGATAACATGAAAGAAGTTGTGGAGAGAAACCGGGCAGCACAGCTTCCTTATGTAAGTAAGGTTTTAAAAAGTTCTCCAAAAAATAAAAGTTTTCTTGGGAAATAAGAATAATTGTTTATACTTTCTCCATCTGCATTTTAAAAATATATATAATTTAAAGATTTGTATATATTTAAAGTGATAGACTTAAAAATATATACTTTTTAAATTGATTTTCAGAAAGGAAGGGAGAAGGAGAGAGAGAGAAACATCAATGATGAGAGAGAATTGTTGATCATCTGCCTATGCACACCCCCTACTAGGGATCAAACCCCAAACCCAGCCACGTGTTCTTGGCTGACGCTCTATCCACTGAACAAAACCAGTTAGGGGTAGAGTGGTAGACTTTTTTGTTGTTGGGCCAGACATTCCTTCAAGGACTGGTTCTTTATAGTAGAGAATATTATTTAGAGACCACGATTATGGGGTTAGGAGGCAATTTGTTTTTGTCTCTATTTTTTTTCTTATCACATTTTTTATTAGTAAAATTTTCTTATACTTACTATATTAACTACATTTCATATAATTCATTTTATGTATATAATACATTTAGTTCTCAAGGCTTTTCCTAGGTTAAGTGAGCAAAAAGAGACAGTATATACATATAATCAAATATTTTTATGTTCTGAATAGATAAATTTGAATGTGCCTGTTGTATAATTCGAAGTGAAATTTTACAAGTGAAACAAAGGGAAAAGCTCCATAGTCTCTGGAATAATCCTCTTCTCTCCCTTCCCCAGCCCTTTGGAGGGCATCACCTAGATCCTAGAGCCAGAGTCAGTTTCTTCCTGGGTCCGACTACTTTCATACAGGTTCAGTTAGGGAAGGATAATCACCAAAAAAGACTTGAAGTAGAGCAGCACACAACAAAATGCGGGTGGTAAAGTGAGGGAGAAGACAGCCCCTTCCCCCATTATCTTGTGACTGGGATAGAATTTGAGCCTGGCTATGTTTTCCATAGCCTTAGTGATTTGTTGTCATGGTTGTGATTTGTTTCTTAGGTTTTTTTTTGTGTTTTTTTTTTAATCTCGATGGCCAAGGGACAAGGTAAAATGATGTGGTTAACCTGATTCCAGGCCTGAGGGAAACAATGTGCCATTTGTTTTGAAATTACCATTGGAAAAAGAAAGACTTAGACACCAGGGACTGATTATGTACCGCTTAGAGCCCAGCAGCACAGAGGCAGTGTGTATCCTGAATAATAACATTGATAATTGAACTGACTCATTTAACACGGAAACTCCCAGGAACTAAATGGAGGCGTACTTTGTGTGTTCTTTCAGGATGTTCAGCATGCTGATATTGATTATATGGATGCAAGGAAGGACTTCACTTATAATCCAGTAGCTTTTAAAGACTTTCCTGATTTTGCTAAGGATTTGCACAATAACGGACAAAAACTGGTCATCATTGTGGTATGTGCCATCCTCATTTACTCCCAAACCCTGCACTTGCTCTTTCTTGTCATTACACCAAGCTCCCCTTCCTTTGTCCCCAATTCCCAATCCCCTTTAAGTGCCTCTAGTTTAAAGCTTGATCCTTCGTTGTATTTTTCCCCTTCTTAGGATCCAGCTATCTCCATCAACTCTTCCTCAAGTAATCCCTATGGCCCGTATGACAGGGGTTTAGATATGAAGATATGGATCAATGCTTCAGATGAAGTGACTCCACTCATTGGGGAGGTAACTTAGTGGGAAAGTTGGGGGCTGGCAGAGGGGCTGTGTGTGTGTGTAATTGTTTTGGTTCATGTTTTCAGATGTCTTATATATGTTAGGACTAAACTTTCCCTGTTCCTTCATCCCCAAATACTTACCAGCCATCCTAGCTCTTATATTCCCTTCACAGTCAAGTCCCTTTACACCATAGCCCTCATACTAAATACGTACTTCCTCACCCCCATTCACTCATCAGCTGACTGCAATCTTTCTTCCCCCATCACTTTACTGCTACTGCTCCTGCAAATGGTACCAGTTATCCCAATAACTGGCAAATCCAATGGAATTGTTTAATAACTTTTCTTACTTGATTTCTCTGTAGTATTTGACAAGTATGACTACTTGGTTTTATTGTCATTATTTTCCATGATGGTTTTACCTACTGGTTCATTTTTTTTAATTTCTTTATTGATTAAGTTGGTTCATTTCCAATACCTTTGAAGTCCTGCATACATAGCATCTGAGGGGAAGTGGATAGGAAAGGGATAGAGAAAAGTAATTGATGGTTAGAACCCACTATTTGTAATGGACTAGTTGAAATATATATATATATATATATATATATATAGTCCTCCCCCTCATTTATCATTCCTAGAAGTGGGAGTAGAGAAATTGAGAAGGAAGGGTGAACCAGAGTTGAAGATTAGTAAGGACTTAACCAATTTTTAAAAAATGAGTTTTTATCACAGGACTGTGTTTGAGTCCTCCTGACACTTATTGTAGGAATTTGGAGTGCTTCACATTCCCGAGAAGAACCTGTGCCCGAGTCCCTCTGTTGCCTTGATCATATTAGGAATTTATTTTTCAAAGTACTCTCTTTCACTCTATATTCACTTCATTTACTCCAATCAATGTTTTATTTTTTTGTTTATTTTTTTCTTTTTCTGCAGGTCTGGCCTGGACAAACTGTGTTTCCTGATTACACCAACCCCAAGTGTGTTGATTGGTGGTCAAATGAATTTAAGCTTTTCCACAACCAAGTGGAGTTTGATGGAATCTGGATTGTGAGTTCTTAATGTTTTGATTATTTGGTGGTTAATATTCAGACTGTGTATATCTATATAATAGAATCATGGAGCATAGAGGGGAGAGAAGGAGAGGAAAGCAAATATGGCAGTAATTCTAAGCATTCCCTATTTTTTGTGTGTGTTTCACACTACTGAGTTGGCTCTGACTTTTAGAGACCCTATGAATGACTGAAGTCCACAGTGTCCTTTTTTAAGTGTCTTAGTAGAGCTCTGCTCAGCTCCTGCAGACTCATGCCAAACGCTTCTTTTATGAGACAGTCCATCTCATACTTGGTCTTCCTCTTTTCTTTTGCCTTCTATTTTTCCCCAGCATTAATATGTTTAGCAAAGAATGCTGCCTTCTCATGACGTGTTAGAAACAGGACAGCTTCTGTTTTGTCATTCTTGCCTCCAGTGATGTTTCAGACTTAATTTGCTGTAGGACCCCCTTGTTCATCTTTCTGATGGTCTGCAGTATCCATAGAGCTCTCCTTCAGTACTGCATTTCAATTGAATCAATTCTCTTCTTACCAGCCTTCTCCACTGTCCAACTTTCTCATCCATCCATAGTAATAGGGAATA
The DNA here is from genome assembly GCA_004026665.1 of Murina feae. Classification (NCBI taxonomy): domain Eukaryota; kingdom Metazoa; phylum Chordata; class Mammalia; order Chiroptera; family Vespertilionidae; genus Murina; species Murina feae. The sequence continues at coordinate 23,006 of PVJC01016301.1, read as the reverse complement.
TAAAGGTGTGGATAATTTTATCTTTGGTCTTTAATGCCATATCCTTACTCATGATGACCTTTCCTAAGTCTTCCATTGCTGTTCTTTTGAGTCTCAGCTTTCTCTTGATTTCTTGGATGCGGTCTCCATTTGAATTGGTGACTGAACCAAGGCAAGCACAATATTTAATAATGTCAGTGTCTTCATTGTCTGTGTTAAAGTTGTGTATTTCTTTTGTGATCATGCTTTTTAACTTCTTGATGTTCAAATTCTGTATTTTTCTATTCCAATGATCTTATCAAAATGTGTAGCTTAGAATTAAAATCAGATCATTAGGATTAGAAGTAATCTGTTTTTTTTTCTCCCCCCCCCAATCCAGCACTTCTTTTACAAATGAATGAACTGAAGTAGAAATATATCATACTCTTTGTATTGTCACAGTACATAAATTGTTCAATTATAAGTTCAGGACCTTTTTATTTGGAGATATTGGATGAATTTATCAGAGCTAGAGTACCCAGGTGTATGACAAAACTGGCTGCAGTAAAGGCAAATGTCTTACATATTGTCAAATAAAAGCAAATGTAAAATTACAGATGTTCAGCAAAATTTGGAGAGCTCTAGAGTTGAAGATTTTTCCTGTTTATAAGAGAAATGTAGAAAATTCAAACAATATAGAGAGCTACAAAGATGAAAGCAAACCCCTCTAAAATGATATCAACCACAGGCATATTTTGGTGTCGATCTTTCAGACCCCTCACTTGCACATCCATCGGCACATGTTTGCTCTTTCACCCTCTTTGCTTATGTATGTTTTTTTTATATATGTATATTTGTTGTGTGTGTATTCATAGCTATATTTGGATATACAGAGAATGTGTAAGTTTACATATGGTACTGTATAAATTAAGATCTTTTTCCACCTAATGTGTTTGGAAATTTTTTATTTTCTGTGATTATAGACAGCTATAATTTTAATGGGATTTATAAGAACCATTTCCATGAAATCTTCAATGTATATAGAAGATAGGAATATCTATTTCTCTCCATGTATATAAGAACCTCTTTAAAAAAGAAATATCTGGGATCATATTTTTGATTCCTCAAAAAAACACATAACTTTTAACCTCTGTCTTGTAGGATATGAATGAGCTCTCCAACTTTGTTGATGGTTCACTTTCAGGATGTTCCACAAGCAATCTAAATTACCCTCCATTCATTCCCAGTAAGTCTTACTAGTTAGTTAATTAAAGTGGCAATGCATATTTGGTATTTTAATTTCATAAGGATATATATGGACAACTTGGGAAGAGAGTTTGCACATAGGAGTGCATATAGAAAGGAGAAAGAAAAACTAAGAAAGAAAATAAAAACACTCCATGCTTTCCTAAAGGAGGCATCAATTAAAAAAGGGGCAATCTATTTATTCTACCTATTCAGGGGCAATCTGTTCATTCCTGTTTCTAGGGGAAGGTCTAGAGAAGTTGGGGTGCAGAAAGTAGGGGCTAGGGATTAGTCTGTGTTGCTCTAGCGTCTACTCCCAAAGGTCAAGACTTACCACAGGGAAACCAGATAATCAGGCTTGGTCTTCATATAAGGCTCAAGTACAGTGATATCAAGAGTGTAAAGAACATACCTGAACCATAGGAGAAAAGGAAGACAGAATCAATGGCTCATGAGGTCAAAGACCAAGTCATTGAATATGATACAAATGAGCTCTGATTGAACTTTGAACACCACTAACTTTGAACAGGGGGTGGCCTTGAAATCCCAGCATTTATTGTAGAGACTCCCAGATAACCAGTGTCTTGATTAAGAAAGGAATGAGTTGCTAGAATTATAGCATCTTACAAAGACTTCCAGTCTGGTGGGAAAATAGGAAATTGGAGCAGATGGGTCAGAATCAAATGTTGAAGGACTTGGATAGGAGGCTAAACAGTTCACACTTTATTCTTTTTGTGAGGGAATCTGCTTATGTTTTAGTAAAAGGAAGTACATAATAGTCAAATGGTTTTAGTAGTATTAACCTGGCATTAATATATAATGTGGATTAGAAAATCAATAGGTCAGAAGGCAATAAACCATTAAGAAGCTTTGGCAACAGTTAAGATCCAAAGGTCATTTGGATCTGAACCAGAGTGGCCCAATCAGAGCAGAAAGGAATAAATGAATGAAAGAGAGATTGGGCAATCATTCTTTATAATATTTGGTCAATGGAGAGATGGGTTGAGAAATTAATTTATACTTTCATCTGGTATTTATATTTTTGAACCACTTAACTTAGCTGAGTTTGAAGAATTCAGATTGAATCTCAAGTCTGACTGAATCATCTTGTTCTAAATGCCTGCCACTAGCCACATGAGCACCCAGGTGGGAAGATGTTTATGAGCCAGCACAATTTCTTTATACATCAGAGTAACTACCCCAAATGTGTAGCCCTTTGATAGTGAGGAATCTGTGTGATCATTTGCAGGATGGCCACAGTAAATGCTTGCCCAGTGAGAACCATGTCAGCTTCTATGACAGTCAAAGAATAGGGAACGTGCGGTGCAGGTGCTCACTCTCTGACCCTTTTGTCTCCCAGGAATCCTGGATGGGTACCTGTTCTGCAAGACTCTCTGCATGGATGCAGTGCAGCACTGGGGCAAGCAGTATGATGTCCACAACCTGTATGGCTACTCTATGGCGATTGCCACAGCAGAGTAAGGATACTGTTGCTATGGACATCAATCATGGCACATTCTTGATCTTGCTAGATATGAGGTGCCTGTGGTTTACTTTTAAGAACTTTGCAAGATAAGTATGGTTATTATTACTGAATGAATGAAGAAACTACCTAGGGAAGAAGGAATTCCATAAATATTCATGGAAAGTATGCAATAGAAGAATGCAGGAATAAATGAAAAGTTGGAAGGAAAAAAGAGATGTAATTTGACTAAGTTCAAACAGCTAATAAATCGTAAAAGCAAAATTTAAGCACATTTATGCATGAATCCCAGGCCCACATATTTTCTTCTCTGCCATACTGTCTTGACTGGAGGGTGGAGGGTTAGGTAATTCAGACTCCGTATGCATTGGGGTCTTAGATATTGGCTCTGCCTTCTGTGCTGTGTCTGCCTTTGTGTGTGGACTCTAATTCTATAGTGAAGAAAAGGTATTGAGAATTTACTCTTTACTGCAACTATGACAGGAGGCCAGACCAAAACCACATTCATTCATTAGCAAAGTCATGGTGTGATTTTAACCTTCTTGAAAGTTGTTAAAAACATTGTAAAGCAAATGTTTTTAAGAATATAATAGATTTCTTATTTTAAAAATATAGATGATATCTTATGATAATAAAAGTGTAATATGCTAATTAGATTGGACAGCCGAATGACCTTCCAGACAAAGCCAGGGCTGCAAGGGCTGAGGCAAGCTGCTGTGGCTGCGAAGGCCAAGCCCCTTGCATGAATTTTGTGCAGTGGGCCTCTAGTATCTTTATATTTATTTATAAAAATATTCACATGGATACATAATTTTAAAATGTCTTTTCTTATTACAAAACTAGAGACCCGGTGCACAAAATTTGTGCACTGGAGGGTGGGGTGTTCCTTAGCCTGGCCTGTGCCCTCTCACAGTCTGGGACCCCTTGCTCCTTACTATCTGCCTGCTCTCTGCTCCTTACCTCTCAGCTCGCTGCTTCTTACTACTTGACTCGCTTCTCCTTAGCGCTGCCATGGAGGTAGGAGAGACTCCCACCACCATCACTGCACTCACCAGCCATCAGCCTAACTTCTGGCTGAGTGGTGCTCCCCTTGTGGGAGCGCACTGACTAACAGGGGACAGCTCCTGCATTGAGCGTCTGCTCCCTGGTGGTCAATGTGCATCATAGCGACCGGTCATTCTGGTTGTTCCACCATAAAGGTCGCTTAGGCTTTTAGTATGTAGATCATGACCAAAGTGTTTCTACTTAAAAAAGAATTTAAGTCCCAAGAGGGGGTTCCAATGTTTATATTTGTGTATATCTAAAATCACACCCTATGAAAGACCAATATATAGGATGGGGCAAAAGAACATCTACAGTTGTTTGTATGGAAAATAAGACAATAAATAAATAATAATACAATAGTAAATCTGTGTTTTGTATGTTCACAACTGTAAGCCTACTTTTGCCCCACCCTGTTTATATACAACTATGTAAAGTTAAATTTTGCCTTTGTTCCATAAAACTTGTATGCCTTTAGTTATTAGCCTTTTCAAGTCTGCTTTGGAAAGTCTTGAAAATTATGAAGTTATTGATGTACATAAGAAAACACCTTAAAATAAAACAAAACATAAATATCCTTAATAATTCAGTCTGCCCCATCAGAGAACTAGAAGAGGCTGATGGGGTTTTGACTTCTGAGGCCGTTGGTATATGTTGCTGGGCTGAGACGTACTAAGGTTGCACATTGACTCCTATTCTATCTCTTTCTAGAGCTGTCAAGACTGTGTTCCCTAATAAGAGAAGCTTCATTATAACCCGTTCCACCTTTGCGGGATCTGGCAAGTTTGCAGCTCATTGGTTAGGAGACAATGCAGCTACCTGGAATGACCTTCGATGGTCCATTCCTGGCATGCTCGAGTTCAATCTTTTTGGTATCCCAATGGTGAGTTCACATCGCAAGTTCTCTTACGAACCTCAATTTCCAGAAAGTTTTCAAATCATAAGACTCCCCTCCCTACCCTCCATGGCCCAGGGATTTCATATCTTGAGAGTATGTGTTTCATTTACACAGTATGGCTCTGATCCCACCACATTCTTCCTTGCATCGTCTTATAAAAATAGAAAGTTCAACCTTGAAGTGATATCATTGGAACATTTCTTTCTATTAGAGTATAATATACACACATAAAAGTGCACATACCCTTAAGTATACAATTGATGATTTTCACTAGCTGAATACATTCATGTATCTAGCACCCAGGTGAGGAAACATAACATTACCAGCACTTTAGGAGTGGCTTTGTCATCCTTTAGTTAAATTCAACATATATATTTATTGAGCTCCTACTATATGCAAGGTACTGAGTTAGATATGCATGGTGAAGGCAGAGAAAAACATAAATATAGTAACAGAAATGCCTCTCTTTCCCCAAAGAGTTTATAATTTAGTAAGAGGAGACATATATAAACAAACAATTATGACAAGCTGGGGTAAGCATGCCAACAGGGACCTATACATCAACTGTTAAGGGAAATCCTGAGAAAGGACTTAACAAGATTACAAGGAACAAGGGGAATCAAGAGAAACTTCATGGAAAAAATAGCACTTGAGTTTAACTTTGAAAAGTGGATATGTTTTTTTCTGACTCATAGGGAGAGGTCATTTTGATGGGTCTGTGAGGGTTAGTGTGTAAGACTAGAATGGTAAGTGATCCTGGAAAGATGGGTTGGAGCCAGGTTTTGTGGAGCTTATAGGATAAGCTGAAAGGAGACTGTAAATTTTTGAATTGATGAGTAACAATATCAGGTTTAGGGGTTAGAAAATCAATTCCAATAGCAGCGTGGTCAAACTAATAATATAAACAATATTTCTAGTAACTATTCATCAAAAAGCTGTTGTGTGTCAAGTGTTTTACTTATTTCACTTAGTAAAACCCTCTGTAGCCAATTAGTGCCTACTTTACTGGTAACAAAGTGAGGAAACTGTGGCCCAGGAGTGTTAAGTAAGTTACCCTAAGTCACTTGGCAGTAGAGTGGGCACAGGCTATAAACCAATTCAATCACACCATATTAGCCTTCTCAGTAAGAAGTTAGCAAAATTTAGTTGACAGGTCCCTGGTAGAAAGCAAAGGGGCATGTCCTCCCTTTGAGCTGACTGTGTGTCCTTCCAGGTGGGTGCTGACATATGTGGCTTTGCACTGGATGCCACCGAGGAGCTCTGCAGGCGGTGGATGCAGCTGGGAGCTTTCTACCCATTTGCCAGGAATCACAATGGCCAAGGCTACAAGGTAAGTCTCGCAGGAGGTAGGATCTAAATAAATTGGCATCCCTTAGGACCGCATCTATGGGCATGTAAGGAACGTGTTAGGTCATCTCCTACCTGGTGCTCAATCAGGCTAATTTGTACCACCGTTTGCAATCAGCCAGGACCTATGATGCACCATTAAAATGCCCTGTGCCACAGCCTCTGCTATTTCTATGCTTCAGTCAAGAAAATGGCAAGTCTGTGAAGGTTTTTATCAAACCTCTGTAAACTTTATTGACATTGATGAGACTCAAATGAGGAAATGCTTTAAAATTATTGAATGGCTGTCTCTCTAGAGAGCACCCCTAAAGAGTGAGTGAAGGGAGCTGAGTTTCAAGGTGAAGAATGGCCACTCACTTGGTGAAATGATCTCTCTTTGCCCAACTGTACTGATCAGAGGCCAAGCTTCCAGGTCTTTCAGGAAGTAAACTCTCGGTTGTAATGAATGGGGTCTGGAATTCTCCAGATACTTCTGTTGTGCATGGCCAGCTGACAACTGCAACATCTGCCTTCCTTCCAGGCCCAGGATCCTGCCTCCTTTGGAGCCAACTCTCTGCTGTTGAATTCCTCCAGGCACTACCTTACCATCCGCTACACTCTACTGCCCTATCTCTACACTCTCCTTTATCGCGCTCATAGCCGGGGGGACACCGTGGCCAGGCCTCTGCTGCATGAGTAAGTCCACCTAACCCAAAGGCCTTGTTAATGCAACTGATGACATTGACTATATCATCATGTATAAGAGTGACAACTGAAACAATTCAAGCTCAGGTGGTATTTGCAAGGCTATTGTTCCTAGATACTATTTAAGTATTACAGCCTGTTCTCTTTTGGGAAGGAAGCTAGACTAAATGTCATGGGACTGGGTCTTTGTTCTGTGACCAACTAACTCTTTATCTTAGATTAATCATTTTAGTTCTTTTTATCCTTAATCTTAATTCAAAAGATTTGGTAGCTTGAATTTGATGGTCTCTGTTCTAACACACTATATTCAGGCTCTAGAACTTCAGAGGCTTTCCTTATCAAAATACAGTTAGTGTCCTTATGTGTCTGACATTTTAGGCCCTCAGGCACATATCTGCTCTATTATATATTCACTAGAGTAAGGTAACCAGATTTAAAGCAGTACACCATTGACCTGGGGGGATGGGGGTTCTTTTTCTTTTCTTTTTTTTTTCATTATTACTTAAAATATTACAAAGAGTAATCAGGACTTTTTAAAAACGCTACGGGACATGGGACAAAGTATTAAAAATCGGGACTGTCCCGCCAAAAGCGGCCCAATGCACGAAATTTGTGCAAGGGTAGGCCTTCCTTCCCCTGGCTGCCGGCACCAGCTTTCCTCTGACACCTGGGACCTGAGCTTCCCTCACAGCCCTGGCTTCATCCAGAAGGTTGTCTGGTAGGATGTCCGGTCTAATTAGCATATTATGCTTTTATTATTATAGATTTTTGGGGTAAGTTTTTTGACATCTCCTGGAATGCTCTGTTAAAAGGCAACTAACATAAGAGAGAAAAAGAATAAAATTGTAAATTGTTTTTTATTTTTTTGTGATCAGATCCAGTTTCCTCTTGATGGTCAGCTGAACTTTTAAAATGTACAACTTACTTTTCTTGTTTCTTTATAAAGCTGATATGGCAATTAGAATTCAGCCTTGTACCTGCCTATGCCTAGCATAGATACCGGAACAGGAACTTCTGTCTAACCTGGGGAGAGATTAGGAAGGCACATGGGCTAGCGCAGTGGTTCTCAACCTTCCTAATGCTGCCACACTTCAATATAGTTCCTCATGTTGTAGTGACCCCTAACCATAAAATTATTTTCATTGCTACTTCATAACTGTAATTTTGCAACTGTTATGAATTGTAATGTAAATATCTGATATGCAGGATGTATTTAGATGATCCCTGTGAAAGGGTCGTTTGACCCCCAAAGGGGTCATGACCCACAGGTTGAGAACCGCTGGACTAGAGGAAGCAGATCTCTCTGCAGGATTAGGGAGGTGGGAGTTGAATAGGCATCATAGAAAAATTGGGGGCTGAGGGGAGAACTTCCAGGAAGCATTGGCCTACATCTCTCCAATGTCCAGGTTCTATGGGGACAGCAACACTTGGGATGTGCACCAACAGTTTCTATGGGGGCCTGGCCTCCTCATCACTCCGGTTCTGGATGAGGTATGTGTTCCCATTGAGACACACTGGTGGTGTCTGCCTCTGTTCCTGCAGCCCTCTCCTTGGAACCATTTCTCTTCTCTTTATTCCAAACCCATTTCCAACATGTGTGGCTGAGTCAGGCTTGACGGCAATGTGCTGGGGAGGTTGGATATCTGATACTTTCACATTTTCTTTCCTCTAGAAGTCTTTTTTTTCTGACCAAGTTCTCAACCAGTGTAGAAACACCTACTGGCAACTCTGGGTTTAAGAATGGTCCTCCTATTTTTTGTCAGGTCTTCAGAGCAGATCAGTACTTAATTCTGTTAAGTAGAGGCAGAAGGGAGTAATGGCCCAGGATCACTCTAAAGCCAGGCTTGGGGGGTGGGGCACAGGGTGGGAGGAGTCAATGAGGGAAGAGGGGTACATCTGTAATAATTCCAACAATAAAGATAAATTAAAAAAATAAAGTTAGGCCGATCAAGGTGAGATTGTTGCCTGTGCCACTTAGTACCAATGTGATCAGGGTATAAGCCATCATGCTAGTTCCTTAGCTGGAAAGGTGAGGTAATAATACTCCCCATCACTGGGGACTATTGTAAAGTATGAATGAGATACACAATGCAAAGCTGGGAATTTCACCACAACATGTTTCAATGCTGTCATTATTCTTAATGTGGTTCCACTTAGGATTTCTTGTTGTTGTGGCTAAGTTATTGCCTTTATTATTCCCATTAGAAGAATGGCATGATTTGATAACAAGGCCAAGAAATGTCATTTATGGACACTCGATATATGGTAAAGAAGTTCCCCAGGGAATGCTAAGAAATATATTTGATCCCTTTCAGAGGCTGGGCCATGAAGAAGTATATATTTTTTTCTTCATTTCAGGGTGCAGAGAAAGTGACGGCCTATGTGCCTGATGCTGTCTGGTATGATTATGAGACTGTAAGTAGCACTGACTTTTCTTAAACTCTTCAAGACCACAGCTACAGCTGTGTAGACAAGAGAGGAGTATTTCTGTAGTGTCTTCTGTAATTTTAGCCGAGTCAATGAAATGAGCCTAAGTCACTTAATGTCAGTCATGATGAAATCTGGTAAAGACTCAAGTAGAATATCTCATAAATGGGCAAATGCTGGAGGGGCCAATGGGCAATTTGAACTTGGTTGTGAGTTAGAACTATTCGTTCATATAATATATATCAAATAGCCTTGGCATGGCATACATGTGCCCCCAAAACCCAATTGATGACAAAACCTGTTATTCTTGACTTTTCCCTTTCTCTTGTTTGATTTTCTGACTAAACAGTAATTCAGCTAGGTGGTAAAGGAGAGAGCCACAGATAACTCAGTGCAGAGATGAAAGCTGGAGGTGAATGTCCCTTCATGTCAATGTGATTGATTTGTCTTCATGCTTCAGGGGAGCCAACTTAGATGGAGGAAGCAGAAAGTGGAAATGCAACTTCCTGGAGACAAAATTGGACTTCACCTTCGAGGAGGCTACATCTTCCCCACCCAACAGCCAGCCACAACCACTGTTGCCAGGTACAGCATGACTGAGTTCCCTGCAAGGGGCAGGCTGACAAAGCTGGTCATTTCTGTGCCCATCTGTTCCCATGCAGAAGATGCTGACACATTGAGGGTGGGGAGTGGGGAAGAAAATGCTCTAGTGTGTGTGATGTATGTATGTGTGATTGGTCATTCAACTCTGCCCCTAGGCCTCTTCTGAGGAAGCTGTGATTTAGAATTGCATCCAGATAGATTTTTGAAAGACCTTAAACCTTGGTCTTCCTAAACCCTGTTGAGAGGGAATATTTTTTAAAAAATCCTCTAGCCAGTCATTCTGTAGGTTTTAATTGATATTTCCAAAGTGAAGACCTCAACTGGTTGCTCCCCTGCTTAGAGCAAATTCTTTCATTAGTAGGGTATTCAAGGCTAGTCACAATCTGGTTCCAAGTTAGTTAATAATTGTGCCTCTGGGTGCACATTAGCACATACCTGTAGACCACCATCCTGAAAATCTTGCTGTTTTCCAAACATTCTATTTTCCTGCATTTGGCCTTAAGCACTTATTATCTTTTCCAACATTCTTTGCCTGGTATGTTCTTTTTTTTTTCAAATTAAATTTATTGGGTGACATTGGTTAATAAAATTATATAGGTTTTAAGTGTACAACTCTTTGATACATCAACTGTATATTGTATTGTGTGTTCACGACCCCAAATCAAATTTTCCATCACCATACACTTGACCCCCTCTACCCTTCATAACCTCTCCCACCCCCTTTCCTCTGGGAACCACTATAGTGTTGTCTGTGTTTATGAGTTTTTGTTTGTCTTGTGTGTTCACTTGTTGCTTTCAGTTTTATATCCCACATTTGAGTGAAATCATATAGTTGTTGACTTTTTCTATCTGACTTATTTCACTTAGCATGATATTCTCAAGATCCCAACATTCTTTGTCTGGTGTGTTCTTAATAATCCTTCAAGTTAAACTCAGATTTTATCTGCAGGAAATGTTTCCCAATCTTCCAGCAAAGGGAGTGCTGCCACTTCCAACTTTCTGGTCATATGTTATACTTTGTTGATGTTTAGCTGATTTTTTTCTTTCCTCCTTAATATTGTTAAATATGCCAATTATAGTTATTTTATACATTTTACCTGAAAATCTAATTATTCAAAGTCATTAGTGGAATCAAAATCAATAGTTGTTTTTGGCAACTTATTTTATGCTGGCATATTATCTTGTATGATTAGCTGTTTTTGTTTTTCAAATGTGGTGATCTTAAAGTTCCAAATGTGGATCTCGTTCTCCTAGAGATGATTTGCTTTCTCTTTGATTACAAGCCAGGATTGCTGTCCTGGATCACATTAGCTCCCTGCAAGGACAATGTGTTGTATTTTATCTAGGACCAAGTAGTATTTTAGTGGCGGGGGGGGGGGGTTCCTTCAGAATGTCTGGTGTCCTCCAGAATATCTAATCCACCACGCTGCTACAAGTGCCATTCTGGACTCCTATAAGTACTTTAACCTTTGTGTCACACTTTACCTTCTGCTTTGATTGTTTGGTGAATACATTTAATATTTCCTACAATATTTAAGGTCATTCATAAGAGTGTCTGCTTCATCTTTGTATCCTTTAGACTTCCTAGTAAATGAAAATTACTCAACATACGCATGTTAGATGAAAGCAGGTCATTTTGTTGATAATGGGATCCAACTTGCATAGGGCATAGTGGAAGGCTGAGCTGTGACAGAATCCAATAGACTGTGAGGTCAGTGAAGGATGCAACATGATCAGAAAATTAGGAGGTATACTATGTCCATCTATTTCACCAACTTATGGAGTAGTGTTTTGTGTTTATTTGTAATTATAAAGCAGATAATTGGAATGTTTTCTTTTACTCTCAAGACAAACTAATAATAAATAATAAAATTAGGAACGGTGTCATTTTATAGATAGACCTTATTATGTTTTATTGCTTTCTGAGTCAAAATGGTTCTCTGGCAGGGAAAAACTGTATCCCCCAGCCACACTTAACACTTCTTCTGCATGTAACATCTCTTAAGTGATTAGGCTGAACCGGTTATTGTATAGGATTGCTCTGTTTTCTAATGGTTTGTATTCTAAATAATAGTTGCATCAGTAGTTTTTATTGCAGTTACTGTGTGATTCTGGTGATTAAGTTTTTTGCCTCCTACATAGGTGTTTATTGCTAATGTTTAGGACAATGATTCTAGAGAAAGACAATTTTGTCTTTGTGCCTGAAGAAAAGCAGAGCAGTCTAATGCTAGGATCCTTTTCCATCTGAATCTGATAGTCATCCTCAGTTTGACAAAATTCTTTGAGTTTTAAGTCTTTGTTTCTTATATAAATATCTTCTCCTACAGTCGACGGAACCCTCTTGGTCTTATCATTGCCTTAGATGACAACAAAGAAGCAAGAGGCGAACTTTTCTGGGATGATGGGGAAACGAAAGGTGAGCCAATGTCACTATTTATGAACCTGCATCTTTGAGCTACCCGTCTGGTCATTCAGCTGGGAGAGATATCTCACCAGGCATAGTAGCATTCATTACTGGAGAGGAGAGTTTTGTTTTAGTAGCACTGTTTATGGGTAGTGGTAGATGGACCAGTGATGGAGGCAGAACACATTTCTACCTAGTCGAATTCTCACATTGGCCAGCAATATTCATAGGCTCTCATTTTATTGTCAATGGAAACCTGAAAGAGATGTTTTTAAGACCATTCTTGCTATTTAATGTAGACATTTTTCCCCAAAATACTACTGATCAAATGTCAATTGTATGAAAATCATAACCAGTGAAAAGGCAGTGAAAATCTAGCTATGTGTCTATATCTAGTTTCTTAGCACATTTTTCTGTCTCCAATATACTAACGACTCTTGAGGCTTGAGCTTTGGAAATAGACTGACTCACTTGAGGAATATTTCTTGGAAGCACATGAAAGGGAACGTTTTCAAGGTAAAAGGAGAAAGGAAAAGGGAAAGCAGTGGCTTGGCCTGGGAGACTCTGTCTATAATCTTGTCCTTCTCAAGATGTAGCTTCAAAGACAGCCAGAGTAAAAACTCTTCTCCTGTGGTGGGCAGATCAGAGTCTGACTCGTCTTTCTCTCACTTTCAGATACTGTGGCCAATAATGTTTATCTCTTATGTGAGTTTTCCGTCACCCAAGTAAGTAGCATATTTTTGTGAATCTTAAGTGAGAGCTTTTGTTGGTCCACAAGACCCATGTGTGTTTGTGTATGTGTGTAATTATATTTGTAGCTTCATATGCATTTATGGTATAGGTGAGCACATTCTCCTAATAACTGAATCAATCATGTTAGTTAGAAGGAGGCAATGAAATGAATAAATTAAAGCAGTCAATTTTTTAATTGTAGTTGTTAAAAATCTCTCTCTTTCTCTCTTCCTGCTCAGGGAACATCAAAATACATTTGTATGAATTAAGTACAAATGAGTAGAATCAGCAAAGAGGCATTCAAACCCATTGTGGGTATCTGATCTAGGGTGGAATATTTGAGTGACTTGAGAAACTGTGTTTTATACTTACATCTTTGTGCTTAATTGTTTTGCAGAACCGCTTGGATGTGAAGATTTTGCAGTCAACCTACAAAGACCCAAATAATTTAGTGTTTAAAGAGATTAAAATCCTTGGGACCCAAAAACCTAACAACATTGTAGTGAAACACAATGGTGTACAAATTCAGGTTTCTTCTAACGTCACTTATGATCCTAACCGACAGGTAAAAATCCCTTTGGTTGAGAGAGTTTATGAAGAATTCTTCACAGCTCATGGTGTTCCTTTATACCAAGGTTGCATTGGTCCTGAAGGACCAATGTACACTGAGGCCTGGAGTGGAAAGTCAGAGGGTTAGGAGAGACAAAAAATGAGGAGTGGGCTAGCACTAGAATGAATGAGGGAATTACTGGGAAACTGGGATAAAGGCAAATAGTATTTTCATCCATACTCCCCCACTGGCCCCAGTCTTCTGTTCTCTCTGGGACATAAGAAGAAATATGGGGAAAAGAAATAGAGGTAAAGTAGATCTGAAAGCTGCTGGGTGATGCTAGAAAGGTAAAGAAGGGAGGGGGTCCCCATAAATGAAAAATTTGAAGAGAGCCTTTTTTTTAACTGTATTGAGATATGCTAGTTTAAATTCTCACTACAACACATACATTTTTAGAAAAATTTTTAAGTCAAAGAATTGGACAGGCCTAGGAAATTAATGGCTACTTATTTGGCTAAATGATAACAATAAAATAACTTTTCATCAGTTGTGATAAGATATGATGCTTCTGAGTAGGTTGTAATCAGTTCCTCTGATATTTTAACACTAGAGGCCTGATGCACGAAATTCGTGCAAGGGATTGGCCTGCACCACAGTGGTGGCGGCCTGGGGCCTCTGCTGCCTCTGCCTTGGCCCCCACCACAGTGGCTTTGTCCGGAAGGATGTCCGGTCTAATTAGCATATTATGCTTTTATTATTATTATAAATTATGAGGGACCCTTTCCTCAAATACTTCTTACTACAGGTATGATCTGAGGTTGGGAGCTATTGGGTTAGCATGTTTCTGAGGGACCCTCCAAATTTGGAGAAAACAGGTAAATTTAGTTTTTTATTATAATGATACTAGTGGCCCAGTGCATGAAATTCATGCACATTAAAAGGGGATTAATTAGAGGAAATATTTTAATATTGCTATTTGCCCTTTCTCTATAATAGAAGTGTCAGAGATTAAAGAAAATTAGTAAAACACATATGAAAATCTTCCTCCTGTCAGAGTCTGGGTGCACCATGGAACCCAGAGTCAAGTCTTCAACCACCCATGTGCACCTCAAAATCGCTCGAGACCCAAACCTGGACAGCCCCCCTTCATTGGGCTAGATCCAGACCCGGCCAGACCCACCCTGTCAAGCCCTGCCAGGTGGGGGGGTGCAGCCTCAGGTCCCCTTGGTGCCAGGGCAGGGGGAGCATGGCCTGAGGTCCCCCATCAAGCCCTGCTTGGCGGAGGGAGTGGCCTGTGATACCCCAGCCTGGCGCCGGGACAGGGGGCACAGTCTGAGGTCCCCTGGCCTGGTGCTGGGGTGGGATGCATGGCCTGAGGTCCCCTAGCCCAGCACCAGGGCAGAGGGCACACCTTGAGGGCCCCTGTCAAGTCCCGCTGGGTGGGGGGCACAGCCTCAGGTCTCCTGGCCTAGGGCCAGGGCGGGGGCATGACCTGAGGTCCCCCGGCCTGGCACCAGGGAAGAGGGTGCAGTCTGAGTTCCTCTGGCGTGGTGCCAGGGCGAGGGGAGCAGCCTGAGGTCTCCTGTCAAGCCCTGCAGGTATAAGGCATGACCTGAGGTCCCCTGTCAAGCCTCATGCAGGAGGTGGGTGGGCACGCACGCAGCCTCAGGTCCCTGCTGATTGCTCCTTAAGGCTCATTATGGGAACTTAGCCTCAGCTGTGGGTGCAATTGACCGGAGTGATGGTCAATTTGCATATCCCCCCTTTATTATATAGGATATCAATGACATTTGATATTTTGTCATGATAATATCCATTGAGGATGCATACATGATAAAGTTAGTAGTGTTACATTTTTGTTGGTGAGTACAGCAAAGTGCAAGCCATTTGACAGATTCACATATGAAAACTAATTCAATACATGTTTGTTAAATAGATTAATTAATATAAGACCAAAGGACTCTTTAACTGTTTCAATTTGAGTTGTGAGGAGACACAATTTATACATATGAAACTATTGGGAAGGGGACAGGCAACCCTAAGCAACATATGCAAAGTGTTAACTTATTCTAATTCAGTGTTCAAAGCTTAATGGAGTATTGAACAAAGCCCTTGCAGAATATAGGGCTGGAGCCAGACTTTGAAAGATGATGTGTCAGCTAGAGATTCATTTGGCTGCAAATGACAGGAGATTCAGCCAAATGGTGGTTTAAACAAATTTGATTTTTTTTCCTTATGCAGTAAGAACTTTAGAAAGAGGTCAGTTGCTGGCATTGATTCAGTGGCTCAAAGTTGTCAGGGTTGATATTTTTTTCTTCCCTTGTGATTGGAAGTGCCTCCTGTTTAATTCTAGTCACTATGACTTTGCTTTAATATGAATAAAAAGAAGCAGGAAAGAAAGAAGCAGGCCCTTAAATCAAGAAACTAAAGCTTGGCTTGAAATTTACCTTTAATGGCCACAGCCATGTTACATGGGTTAAATTTTTAATTGTTAAGTGGGAATTTTACTATTCTAAACTGAAATAGCAAGAGAATAACTTTTATGTAGGGCAGGCAACTAGCAGCATATTCCACAGACGAGCATTTGTGGGGATAAAGCATTCAAGGTTGAGATGTCAGAATGAGCCAATCTAAGGATGGCCTTGTATTAGTAAGAGATTAGCCTTTCATTAGTCTGTGAATATTGTATAACTAGAATAAGTAGGATTCACTTTTGGAAGGAGATCAGTTTGGACAGATAACTTATGGTCAGGTTTTGGAAGGTCTTAGTGCCAAAACGAGAAGGATCTGATCTAATGTCAAAGGGTCACTTATTGACCCTCAAATCAATTGTTGTAAGAGCATTGTTATGGCGGGGGATGGGATTCATAGTACAGGGAAGTGCAAGATGAATTTAGACTGAGAAGAGACTGGAGGAAGAATGGTAATCTTAGAACGTAATGTTATAGCTCTTGACAAATGTGAACTTTCTCTAAGGAAAGTATATAGAAAAATAATAGATATTTGAAGTAGAAAGTGGTATTTTTAACAGTTTTCAAATTTTGGGGCTCTGATCTACAAAAATGAAGAGGCAGGGTGTTATAAATAGAAGGAAATGGAATGATTTTGCCAATTCACCAATTTTGCAATTGATGAAACAGACCCAAGGAATTGAAATACTTTGTCTAAGTTTCCACAGCAGAATGGAGATGAGAACACAGGCCACATTATTCTTATTCCTTTGTTCTTGCCATCAGTCTAGACCAATGGGGGGGACACTGGTTTGGGGGAAAGAGGGCAAGAAGATAAACTAAATTTGGAATAACACCTGCACTTGTGTGTATTATGCTACAAGGGGAAGTGCAGAAGCAAACCTTCCTGACAAAACAAGGCAGAGGAAGCAGGTGAGGGAAGGAAAGAAAATAGTGATTACGGAAGATTTTATTTTATCAAATTCTTTTCAAAATGTTATATACAAGCTTGACATAGAGTTGTGACATCTGCCCTGTTGCCACTGGGCAGTTCCTACCCCCACTCCCCATATAGTTCTCCCCATAGAGGCTCCAGTGGTATGTCACTTGGATTATTCAGTCTGGTATGATTTCTATTCCTCTCGCCAAATAAGTTTCATATTTTGCAAGGCCTATGTCCTGAGGGTAAATTTCCTTGTCACTTTCCTATTCCCACAGGTTGCCGTTATCACAGGACTTGATCTTGTCCTGGGGGAAGCATACACTGTGGAATGGGAGCTGATGATAGACGATGTAGAAAAAATAGACTGTTACCCTGATGAAGATGGTGCTTCTAAAGACAAGTGTACTGCCCGTGGCTGTGCCTGGATGGTAAAAATGCTGATGGTGTTATCATGATTAAATTTCTCTACACTTAACCTACAATTTCATGAGCATAGCACCAGTACCTATGTGATTACTTAAAATCCACAGAAAGAAAGGACTTCCAAAGCAAACTGGGTTTTTATCTGGATATGAAGAGTAGGTAGGGACAGGAGTGAAAATTATGTAAAAAAAAAAAAAATTTACATGGAGACCAGGAAGTTAAACTTGTATCACAACCGAAGAGCACATAGGGAAATAAGCGATAGTCTGGCTGTCCCTCCCCGTAAATGACCTTTTCCAGCTCCTCTGTATTTGATAATCCCAGGACCACATGCTGAGCTGACTTTGGCTTTACTTCTCAGGAAACCACTTCCCCAGGAGTCCCTTTTTGCTATTTCACCAATGATCTATATTCTGTTGATGATGTTCAGTATACCTCCCATGGGGCCACAGCAGTCATCTCCTTAAAGTCTTCTCTTTACGCCAACGCTTTGCCCTCAACGCCCGTGAACATCCTCCGTGTGAATGTGACTTACCACAAGAACGACATGCTGCAGTTTAAGGTAGGTGTTCATAGACTGTGTACCAAGTACTGACTAGCACTTTTCAGTTCCGTCGGTTTTTGCTAGTCCAGGTTTCAGAATCCTAAAATAAGTTCACTCTTCAAAGGCAACCATGCTATCTTATACTAGGTCATTACCCTAAGAGCAGTGAGAAACCAGTGATGGCACAGGAAGACCTGCTCTAATTTGCATTTTGAAAAGATTGCTGTGTCTGCTGAAAGGACAAGAATGAAAAGGAGAGACAAACTAAGAGGTTACCAGTTAGGTCATCAAGATGAGGGCTGGAGCTTGGTCGTAGTACAGGAAGGACATGGGGAGCAGTGGACATCTTTGAGAGATGAGAAGGTAATGTTACAGGAGCTGGTGATGGGCGCACGTAGGTAATGACAAGAGGGAAGAACCAAGAATGATTGCCATATTGCTAGCCTGCATCTCTATATGGAGTATGGCAATATTAACCATAGTGGAAACTCTGAAAAGGTTTGAGCTTGGGCAAAATCAGATGATGAGTTCAATTTTGGATATTGAATTCGGGAGATCTGAAATAGCCATAAAAATGAAGTGATCTCTCTTTTCTATGATTTATTACATGTAAGAACTAGTGATGGACTCTTATGTATAATTTCTATATTGAATTGTGAGTGTCTGAAAGACAGGAAATGTCCTTTTTTATCTTTGTGTTTCTGAAATCTAACACCGAGCCCAGTAGGTAGTCAGCACTTAGATGTTCATCGAGAGAATAAATGAAGAGCATCAGGCTTCACCTGACAGGCTGTTCACAATCTAATATCAACCTGGACAATGAGTTCTTGTACATCTCATAATATAAGGGCAAGGCTCTTATATTCCTGTCCTCACTGTAGACCTGGTGCACGTGATAGGCACCTAATGGGTTTGAAATAAATGAGCTTGCTAGGTTTCCAGCTTTAACTGTTTGCCAGTCTACTTCCTGATCAGACAGTAACTCTCTCCAAAATATTTGCCTCTTTCTGACCCTACTTTAATACTCAGTGCCTTGGCACTTATTTCTCTACCAGAAATGACTTGATCTCCTTTATGTGCTAGGTTAATGGCTATGAAGCTTTTAAGACTCAGTCTGTATTTTCTCTGTGAAATCCATTCAGTCTCCCTGAAAATGTTAGGTATTTCCTTCCCTCCAGTGTCACACTTCTGTAAAGCTCTACATTAACATATTATCACCCAAGTGTTGTGGGTACATCTCTTTTACCTCCCATTAGCATGTGAATTTCTTTCTGTTTTCAAATTTATTTTTATTGTTGAAAGTATTATAGATATCCCCCTTTTTTACCCCATTGACTCCCTTCACTCTTTCCTGCCACCACCCACACCCCCCACCTTCACCACACTATTGTCTGCATCCATGGGTTATGCATATATGTATATAAGTTCTTTGATTAATCTCTTCCTCCCCCTTTCCCTCTGAGATTCTTCACTCTGTTCCATGTCTCTGGATCTATTTTGTTCATCTGTTCATTTTGTTCATTAGATCCCATATCATATAAGTGAGATCACGTGATAATGATCTTTTTCTGACTGGCTTAGCATGTGAATTTCTTAAAAATGATAATGTATCTTATGCAGTTTAGTTATTCCTAGTATCTAGTATAGTATAAGCAAGAATATATTAGACTAGTGGCCCAGTGCATGAAATCCATGCACATGGGAGCAGGGTGTCCCTCAGCCCATCCTGCACCCTCTGTCAATCCAGGACCCCTGAAGGGACATCCGACTGCTGGTTTAGGCCCAGTCCCTGCAGTTGGACATCCGGCAGTTGGACATCCCTATTGCAATCTAGAACCGCTCACTCCTAACTGTTCACCTGCCTGCTCATCCCTTACCACTCACCTGCCTGCCTGCTCACACCTTATTGCTTGGCTCGCCACTCCTTAGCATTGCTGTAGAAGTGGGAGAGGCTCCCACCACTGCCACTGTGTTTGCCAGCCACTAGCCCAGCTTCTGGCTAAGTAGCACTCCCGCTGTGGGGCTCACTGACCACCAAGGGGCAGCTCCTGGGTTTAGCGTTAGCCTCCTGGTGGTCAGTGCACATCATAGCAACCATCATTCCAGTTGTTCCGTCATAATGGTCACTGTGGGCCGATTGCCCCGGTTGCCCCAGTTGCCTGCTTTCCAGTGGATGCAGCCACCGCCCAGCAGGCCCTGCTGGGTGCTGCCTGCAGCCCCCGCTTGTCTGCTTGGGGGTCATCATGGTGACCACCCAGCAGTCCCTGTGGGTGCTGCCTGCAGCCCCTGCTTCTCTGCTCAGGAGTCATCATGGAGACCTCCCAGGAGGCCCTGCTGTGTGCTGCCTGCGGGGTCCCCAATGGCTCACACTCCCTCCTCCTGCGGGGTCCCTGATGGCTTGTGCCACCTGTGGGATCTCTGATAGCTCACGCCCCCTACTCCTGTGGGATCCCAGATGGCCTGCACCCCCTCTTCCTGTAGGGTCCCCGATGGCTTGTGCCACCTGCAGGGTCCCTCATGGCTCACGCCCCCTCCTCCTGCAGGATCCCTGATGGCTTGCGCTGCTTGCGGGCTCCCCAATGGCTCATGCCCCCTCCTCTGCAGCCTGGCTGAGCACCACCTACAGGGTCCCTGATGGCTCATGACCCCTTCCTCCATAGCCGGCACCCAGCCGGCCCTGCCGGGCACCACATGTGGCCCTCACTCCTCTGCTTGGGAGTCATCATGGTGACCTCCCAGCAGGCCCTGCTGGGTGCTGCCTGTGGTCTGATTGCCTGCTGGGCTCCCATTGCCAGGGTAACGCTGCCAGCATTCTGCCCCACCACTATGGGTGTTGCCATTTTTGTCCCGGAGTGATGGTTAATTTGCATATTACTCTTTTATTAGATAGGATACTCAGTGAGTCCATTTTTAGTGAGGATATCTGTTTTATTTAACCAAGTAAAGTTTATATTTTTTGGGGGGTGGTTCAATTCAGGAAAGTTTTCAGGTATTCACATAGACTTATATCCCTGCATATAAACTAATAAATAATATGTTCATAAACCACATTGATTCTAGACTGATTTTCCAGGATAGCTCCAATGTCAAAGTGAATGTGTCATTGTAATAGAAGCCTTAAGTGAGATATGACAAAGAAAAATAAGTTAAATCTAACATTGTTCTTTCATATGTTAATAAAATCCAGAGTACTATGAGCTTAAAGACAAAGAAATATAGCATTCATATTCTTTGTCAAGGTCATCAAAGTTTTGCTAAGGTTATGGGCTTTAAGGTCGCCATAGTTACCTAAAATCAATTTTCTCTGTCACTAGATTTATGATCCCAACAACAATCGGTATGAAGTCCCAGTCCCTCTCAACATACCCACGGTTCCATCCAGCACCCCTGAGAGTCGACTTTATAATGTCTTCATTAAGAAGAATCCATTTGGGATTGAAATTCAACGCAGGAGTACAGGCACTGTGATGTAAATGGCTCCTAGTCTGATTTGAAACTGATGGTTACCTGCACATTCATTGCTCTGTCCATTGTCCTTGGAGATATCCTGCTCAAAGAACCACACTACCCATTTCCAGTTTCATGAATAAGTTATTTCCTTTGGGTCTGTTCTTATGAGAAAGCCCTCTGGGAATAATTACAGAGGCAGTTGCATGCACTTAGGCATTTATTCAACAAATGTTTATGGAGTGCCTTTATATTTTCTGGTTATAGAAGATAAGGTCTCTCTTTTTATGACAAAAATAATAAGTAAATCACAAAGATAATTCAAGGTAAAATATAAATAAGGAGGTGTAGATAGTGACAACTGCTATGTAGGAAAAGAACAGGATGATTGAGGGTTGTAGGAGGTTACTGCTTTGGGTACTGTGATCAGAGTGGATCTCTCCAAGGAGAAGATTTTGGAAAAAGGACCTGGGTGAGGAGAAGGAGCCACCCATGTGGAAATCTGAGGGGTGGGGAAGAACAATTGAGACAGATGGGCTGGAGAGTACACAGGCCATGAAACAGGAGTAAACTTGGCATATTAGGGGGGAAATGTCCAATATGGTTGGAGCAATTTAGTAGGTAACGAGGTAAGTGATGGGAGATGAAGCTGGAGTTTAGGTGGGTTTCATATTAGGTAACCCCTTGAAGACTTCACAAAATTTTGTAATGGTTATCACTGAAGAATTGTAAACAGGGGAGTGACGTGATGTGAGATACTTTGAAAAAATTCACTCTGGATGCTTCGTAGCAAATGTGGTCTGTAGAGAGCAGGAGTGGAAGCTGGGGTTGGTATGGAACCATAGCTACTGAGTTGGAGAATGCTATTAGATGGGCATTCTGAAAGAACTTAAGGGAGATAGTGATAGAGGGAAATGAAGAATGAAGCTTGCTCCTGGGCTTTAGCAAAGGCATCTATGATTATTCTAATCAAATAGATTTTAGTTTGGTTTGGGAAATTAACAGGATTCTGGGTGGGAGCAGAGGGAATCAAGAGTTCAGTTTTCCTTGAAAAATTAGCTGCCTGAAGCCAATAGAACAGCCTGGTTCTTTCCCAAATATACTCTTTTGTGTTGCAGTTGGGACTCTCAGCTTCTTGGCTTCACCTTCAATGACATGTTCATCCGCATCTCCACGCGACTTGCCTCCCAGTATCTTTATGGCTTTGGAGAAAATGAGCACACATCCTATCGTATGGACTTGAATTGGCACACATGGGGGATGTTTTCCCGAGACGAACCCCCGGGGGTAAGGGCAGAGTTGGGGATCTGGGTCTCTGCATCTCTCCACTCACATGTGTACACTTTGTGTTTCATCTTCCCAGACTCAACTTGGGTGGTCATATTCTGTGTTTAGGCAAATGGATCAATTCCAGGCTCCTTTGTTTCTTATACATTTTAATTATTTCAGAGAAAACTAGACACACCTGATCAATCAATTTTTCTTGAGTTTCTTTTTTAGCTGCCTCTTCCCACTTTTTCATATGATTCTTCCAGTACAAGAAGAATTCCTATGGAGTCCAACCCTACTATATGGGAATGGAGGAGGATGGAAGTGCCCATGGAGTGCTTCTGCTAAACAGCAATGCCATGGGTAAGATGATGCCAGCATCTCACCTTATTTTTGTGAACCAATCATTATTGAGGACGTTTAGAATGTGTTTGACCTAGCTGCCCGCCAAAGTCAAAATCATTATCATGTGGCCAGTTTTGTTTCCTCTTAGCCTTTCTATTTAGCCTTTCTGTTTATTTTCAGCTCAGTAATATGTGTTAACAAGAATTAACTAAA
>PVJC01016300.1:0-33877 GCA_004026665.1 Murina feae | reverse complement strand
TGACCACATGGGGGAAGCCATCTTGTGATGGTCAATTTGCATATTACTCTTTTATTAGATAGTATTTACCATTCAGAAAGTTTTCACAGTTTCATGTAACCAGTGACAAAATGGAGAAATCCCATATACAGCACACTTGCTTACTACCCCAGGCTAGTTTTTAGATGCCCAGTCAAGTAGGTACAGAAGTATCAAGAATAATGATATTTACCATAATTCTAACCAAAATAGGGAAGTCTTAGGGTAACATCCTACAAACAAAAATTTTTCTTAAAAACATCATAACATTATACTAAATGTAACATTGTTAGTATATAAAATCTAAAGACTTTTTAAAGAAAAAGGTAAAAAGTGGAATTTTAGAAATAAACAGATTTTAAATAACCGGATCACTAAATTAAGAGATTGAAATAAAATTTTGGTTTGTCCAACACAGTTGGCACATGAAAATAAATAAGAGACTCCACCTAATCGCTGACATTAGAATAAGATAACAACATAGACCCTGTATTTAGTTTACCTGAAGGGAGGTGGAGCAGCTGAAACAAAGCAGACTGCTTTAATGGAGTCAACATGAAGTTTCACCTCGGGGCCCATGTATTCAGTCATCCCACCTGGGCCAGTTCTGAGTGACAGGAATGCCATTAACAGGGGTGAGCCAGGCCTGCCATGGGTGAACCTAGGTGTAACTGCCCAATTCATTAAATAACCCACTTTCAGGAAATCTTTAAAAATTAACAATCCAATGAATGCCAAATTCCATTCAATAAGAGGCTGCTTCCTTGAGTTTTTTTAGTTGAACATTTAAGTATTTGTCAAAAATCAATGAACCAACAGATAATTCACCAAACAAAAAAAGAATTTATGTTGTAATGGACCCGATGGCAATAAATCTCACTTTGGAGTTCTGCAGATTCAACTTTGTGTCAATTCTGAACCTAATAAGTAATAGACAGAGGAGACAATGATCAAAACACCCACTTTATTGATAAAGCTGGAGGAAGTGCTAGACTAAATCCTTGAGGCCAAGCTGATTTTCAACTCCCTCCCAATGAACTGGAGTGAGCTCCCTCTGCAGGCAGAAGTGGAGAAGCAGAGGAGTTCTGCTCAGGACGGTCTGAGAGAAAGCAGGGCAAAAAGAGCCCAAGAAAGGAAGAGAGAGTGGCCGTGAATGCCAGGGAAACCTTCCTCCCACTCTCAACACACCGCAGCCATCCCGCCACAGAGGAGGAGCAAGTAAGAAAGAGAGGAGTGGTGTTCTCCCACGGCTCTGCAGGCACCTTCATGGGGCAGCAACCCTGGGAGGGCCCTGGGGCACCCGAAGAGCACCGTCGTGCACCTGCTGCCGGAACGGAAGCAACGGAGCTCTGGAGTCACCGGCCGGCGGTCGGCTGCCATCGCAAGCCTGGCCCGTTTCCAACAGCTCTCACCGCGCCTCACCAGCCTTTCCATTTTACCTGTATTTAAACCTCCCTACAACCTCCCTGGACACAGACGAACCTGTCCTCCATCAAGTTGTCCCTCAGTCTGACATTTCTGCTACACTCAGTACATGGCTTTGAATGAAAGGAGGCCATTAACCTCCCCAGCCACCAGTGGCCTAGGAGTCTCCCTCCAGTCCAAGTCACATCTCCGTGCATTTTGTGGAGACTCGAGTGGGAAAAAGACAGTGTCAGCCAGCCCGTGCGCCCTCGCCTGGCTCCTCTCACTGATACCTGAGCTAATTCAACCTCATTAGCAACCCAATAAACAGCAAGTAAACCGACTAGATGGAATTTTTCATCTATCTATCGCACTGAGGAAGGTTTTTGCTTTGGCTGTTTTGGGTTACCCTCACGTGAGGATATTTTCCCATTGCATGAAGATGAAGCGAGACTGCCTTTAACGGAAACTGCTAAAGCAGGTGACAACTGCGTGAGGGTCTGCTACACTGCTCCCTCTTCTTTTGTATGGAATTAAAATTTTCCATTATAAAGATGTTTCTAAAAAATCATAAGCAATTAGCTGGAAACAACCCCAATGCACATAGAAATGTCTAGGTATACTTTAGTATACACAAACAATAAAATATTATGTAGCCATTATAAAGTATCTTAAAATAATATTTAGTGACAATAGGAAAATGCCAATGATACACTAAATTTTAAAAAAAAACAGCATTTTATATATAAAGTATGTATAAAAACATGCAATAAGAATGAAAGAAAATATGGCAAAATGTCAGTCATGAGGGTTTATACCTATTTTTTCATTATTTTTTAATGTTATTGAACTCTGATTCTTATGGAGTAAAAAATATTTATTTTACATTAGAAGAGAATATCTGTATGTTTGAGTATGTTTATCTTTAAGCATATCTCTGAATACTCTCAAAAAGTGAATTCCAGATCCAGTATGCCAAATATTAACCCCAAATATGAAGTTCCTTCAAGACAAGTGGTAGTTTTATGGTTACCTCTCACAAACTCAACACCTGCTTGAGTGCCTTGCACAATATAAGAACTAAACTATTTATTAAAGAATCTACTGCTTGCCCTAAGTGGTTTGGCTCAGTGGATAGAGCATTGGCCTGCAGACTGAAGGGTCCCAGGTTTGATTCCATTCAAGGGCATGTACCTTGGTTGCGGGCACATCCCCAGTAGGGGGAGTGCAGGAGGCAGCCAATCAATGTTTCTCTCTCATCGATGTTTCTAACTCTCTATCCCTCTCCCTTCTTCTCTGTAAAAATCAGTAAAATATTTTTTTTTAAAAAGAATCTACTGCTTGCGTTATAGTTATCAGAGAATTTACTAACAGGAAATTAACAGTCAGCTCTTTGTGCACTTAAAAATTAAATTCACAAAATTTTAATCTATACCCAACTTTCCAGGAACACATCCCCTGCAGAAGACGTATTCCTACAGATTAAGCATAATTGCATGACTACCATTTAGTTTCAAAAAGATCTGTATTTCTTACCTTTTTGCCAGACAGCAAATCTTCTCCAAGTAAGTCATCTTCAAGTTCACTGGAGAGAAGAGACATGTCAATGCATTAGCCCATGGCATGGGAATCTACCCAGGATTTGGGGGCTTGGGTACTTGCACATTATATTTGCTATACTTTCCCTTTTCTTTATAATAAAAACTTATTTTTAAATAGACAGGGAACACTGGTCGTGTGAGACGCTTTGCTATAGGAGGTGGCTCTCACTAGACCTCTAAGTCTAGTTTTACACCTCAATATGGGATTTTTTTTTACCTGTTCAGTAATCAGTAAAACAATATACTATAACAAGTAATATCTGTGCTTTCTCCTACCTTTAAAAACCTACCAAACACAGGAAAAGATGCCCAATATCATTAACTAGAAAAATTAAAAACCACTGAGAGTGTTTGACACTCATCCAACTGTAAAAATTGAAGAAGTTAAAACATGGAACAATCATGCTGAGGACAACATACAAGTAAATGATAACTAAGAGAGTTATCTCTGACATGGATGTCCCAGCAGTCGTCTGCAATCTTTTGTCAGCATGTTTATGTTCTGAATGACGGGGACATGCTTTCCCATAAAACAGGAACCCTTGACAGACCTGAGAAGGACTTATCAGAGTTTTGTGCTATTTTTGCAGATATGTATTTTTATATTTTAATTAAAAAAGAATAAAACCATACAGGAAAACATTTAGACATTTATTTACATTACATATAAAAATCTAAAGACTTTTTACTGTTCAAGGAACACAGGCCGCAAGTTGGGAGGAAATCTCTACAAGCACAAAAAAGTCAATTTCCCGAAGTATAAAGAATCACTAAAATCAATAAGGAGCAGATGACCCAAAAGAAAAAGACATAGATATGAAAACATAACTGACAGAATAGAAAATCCAAATGGTGAGTAAACTGCTAAAATCCACTATTTGATTCAGCTCCCATCAGAGGCTTTTAAACAAAAATCAGTTGTCGCTACTCCTCAGTAAGACCGTTTCTTTTACAGGTGAATTTGTTCGAAGCTCTGAGTAATTTTTTATAGGTTGAGTCACTGGAGAGTAATGAACTTTGTAAAATTTATAAATTTATAAATTTATGGGACGTAGTTTCCAATGTAGAGTATTCTGTGAACTTTCTGGAGCTCCCTAGTTTCCCCAACAAGAATCAGATTCTTGTTTTATAACACCGTTGTTC
Organism: Murina feae; assembly: GCA_004026665.1. Taxonomy (NCBI): domain Eukaryota; kingdom Metazoa; phylum Chordata; class Mammalia; order Chiroptera; family Vespertilionidae; genus Murina; species Murina feae. The sequence goes on along the minus strand of PVJC01016300.1, from coordinate 29,711 downwards.
TTTAGTCAGAGCTGTTCACCTTTATATTAAACTTTCTGACTACAATCCAAAGTCAATTTCACATTTCAACACAGTATTTAAATGGCAAAACGTATACAGACAGAATCATCATCATTTGAGAACTCCACCCCCAGCCTCTGTCCCGTGGACTTCTCCCAGGACACATCCGTGTGTGGGAGCTCCAGCTCCTCACCAAAAGTAACCGCTGCACTGAATTGACGTCTATCATTACTGGGGACTTGCCATATGCTGTCAGTGTGTGTATTTGTGCGTGTGTATGTATGCACACACATGCACTCCTAAAAAGGAATTTTCATCTTCACAAGGAATCAGGGAAATACAAATTTAAAATACATATTCAAATGGCAAAAACTGTAAAGTCTGTCAGATATTGGGTAGGATGTGGACACAGGGACTCTTGCAGAAAAGTACTCCAACAGCAGTTCTGGGTGTCCACCACGCCAGTACCGTCAATATACAGAAACACAGAGATGAGACCACCAGTGGCCCCCTGGCCACCCTTTACACAACACAGGCCTCGAGCCGCTACCTGGAGTGCCCGTCCTCGTCCTCCAGCCCCTGGGAAAGAGCATCAGGGGCCAACACACTCTTCAGAGATCTCTGCGTAGCCAAGCGGCAGAATGAGATAAATCAATGTGGACTCTGATACACACAAGCGGTTGTCCATACCTGTCCCAATCCTCATCTGCAGCCCTTCTCCTCCAAGACCGCTCTGCACCCGGCTTATCAAATTGGTCAAAGTCATCATCTGTGAAGGAGAGGCCATGAAAGTCAGTCTTCCCAAATTAAAACACATCCACATCTTCAAATAGTGACACAATCTTTCTTTTGAGGATTTCTGGTATGATTTTAAAATACAAAAGTTCCACATATAACTCTTACAAATACTTTAGCCATTTTTAGTAATTTAAAAATCTTAAATTATAAAGCTACTCCAAGAAAATCAATTTATTGAACACTATTAGAAAAACCACAATAGAACAGTATTCTTAATCATAAATTTCAATAAGACGTTTTCTTTATAAAATGATCTAATGTGTATTTTTGCTACAATTACACAAATGGAGAAAATTGCTGATTTGCTAACATTTACATTACTGTTTTGTAATCGTTACATATTTCCAAATGAATCATGGGGAACAAAGACCATCATTTAGGAAGCTGGTAGGATCGTGCACAGAACACTGCAGGAACATGACACACACCGCGCATGTGCAGTGCACCCTGAGCAAGGCAGGGCTGGGTCACCGAACCCATCGACCCCACGCAGTCAAAATTCAGGTATAGCTTTGGCCTCTGCCAAAACTTCACAGTCATCCCTCAGTATCCATTGGAGACTGGTTCCAGAAACCCTTCAGATACCTCAATCCACGGATGCTCAAGTGCCTTATACAGTAGGTCCTCAGGTTACATCAGAGATCCATTCCTACGGCAGGCATGACATACATAACTCGATTTTCGCTGTAAGTCAGAACCCACCTACATAAGCACCTACGTCACTCACATGGAGCACTTACACAGCAGTAATGAAGTGAACAGTAAAAATAATTTAAAAGAAAGATAACAATTCCTGACCATTACTTGTGGTAAATGATAAAAACATAGAGCACAAATGCACATACATCAAAACGACGGAACTTTTTTTTTTATAAAGAAACTAGAGGCCGGCCTATGCTCTCTTGCATTCTGGGACCCCTCGGGGGATGTCCACCTGCTGGCTTAGGCCCGCTCCCCGGGGGGATATAGCCTAAGCTGGCAGTCAGACATCCCTCTGGCAGCCCAGAAGCCCTCAGGGGATGTCCACTTCCCAGCAGGGAGCAGGCCTAAGCTGCAGTCGGACATCCTTAGCACTGCTCAGGAGGCGCGAAAGGCTCCCACCACCACCACTGTGCTGGCAGCCATCAGCCTGGCTTGTGGCTGAGCAGAACTACCCCTGTGGGAGCGCACTGACCACCAGGGGCAGCTCCTGCATTGAGTGTCTGCCCCCTCGTGGTCAGTGTGTGTCATAGTGACCAGTCATTCCCAGTTGTTCTGCTGTTAGGGTCAACTTGCATATTAACCTTTTATTATACAGGACAGAGGCCTGGTGCATAGGTGGGGATCAGCTGGTTTGCCCTGAAGGGTGTCCTGCTGGGGTGCCTAGCCAGCCTGGGTGAGGGGCTGATGACTGTTTGCAGGCTGGTCACAGCCCCTTCAGGATGGGGGTCCCCACTGGGGTGCCTGCTCAGCCTGGGTGAGGAGCTAATGGCTGTTTGTAAGCTCGTCAAACCCCCCAGGGGGGACCCTCACCCCAGAGGAGTGTAGTTAGCCTGGGTGAGGGGTTGAGGGCCATTATCAGGCTGGCCATGGCCACGGGCTGGAAGCAGGTATCAGGAATTTAACTTCTACAATTGAAACTTTGTTGCCTTGGTCCTGCTCAAAGTCACCTGCTGGAAACAGGTATCTTGGGCTTATTTACCTTCTGTAATTGAAACTTTGTTGCCTTGAGCGGAGCTCAGGGCCCACAGGGCAGGTGGGAATCTTGGCTTCCTCCAACGCCGGGGAAACACAAGCCTCCTGCCTCGCTACAGCTCCCTGGCTGCTGCCATCTTTGTGAGAAGTGAGGGTTAATTTACATATTATTCTTTTGCCTGGGCAGGAAACCCCCAAGCCCCTCCAATCGCCAGCTTCACAGAGCCCAGGTCTCTGCAATTACTGGCTCTGATCCTGCCCCCTGCCATCACCGGCTCTGCCTTTGCCCCACTGGCAGCCTCTGGCCAAGGCTGCAGGCCTGGGCAAGGGACCCCCTGCTTTGCCAGGTCCACCAGTGCCCAGACCCCTGTGAGCACAGGCTCCGCCCCTGCCCCTGCAACCTCCAGCCTTGCCCTTATGCCTGGGTAGGGCACACTCATACCCCTCCGATCACCGGCTCCGCCCCTGCCCCCTCCAATCACCGGCTTCACCCTTGCCCATGCCTGAGGCCTCTGGCCTGGGCAGGGGACCCCCAGCCCTCTCTAATCACCTGTTCCGCCCCTCAGACCCCTGCCTCCCTTGCCACCTGCCTGGCTAACAGGCCTGACCACTTCAGTGGTGGGGTTGAGGCCAACTGGACACCGCCATCTTGTGGCCATGGGGTGGCCATGAGGATGGCCATCTTTGTGATGGAGTGACACCTAATTTGCATATTACTCTTTTATTAGACAGGATGGGAGATGGTGATATAACCATAAAAGTTCGATGTAACCCAAGGACTGTCTGTATAAAACTAGAGGCCCTGTGCACATGAAATCATGCGCGAGTAGCTCACTTTTGCTTGCCTCAGCTGGCCGCCCCACCCATCACCACTCATAGCTCACGCCCTGCCCTCCGCAGTCCATAGCTCTCTGCCACTAGTAGCTCGTGCCCCACCCCACCTGCCGCCGGAGCAGCTGCTTGTTTGCTTATAACGGCACAACGGCCACAGACCTTTTAAGTAGGAGAGTAGAAGCCAGGTGCATGAATTCATGCACGAGTAGGATCCAGCCAACCGCCCCGATGGGGCCCAATCAGGCTGGGCCAGCAGGGGTGAGGGGATATGGGGGGGCCAATCAGGGCCAGGCTGGCGAGGGTTGGTAGCCACAGGCAGTTGGTCGGCAGTCCCACCCCTGATCGGGGGGGGGGGGGGGTTTGGGGGCAATGCTGTGGGAAGTTGGAGGGGCTGAGCGGGCCCGTTGGCTGCCACAGTGTGCATCACAGCAACCAGTTATTCCAGTCACTTGATATATATATATATATTATATATATATAATATATATATATATATATATATATAGAGAGAGAGAGAGAGAGAGAGAGAGAGAGAGAGAGAGACACACACACACACACTCACTGACAAGTTCATATAAGAGGGGGGGTGGGGGGTCCCTCAGCCTGGTCTGTACCTTCTCCAATCCGAGACCCCTGGGGGATGTCGAACTGCCGATTGGGTCTAAACCGGCAGTTGACATCCCTCTCCCAATCTGGAACTACTGGCTCCTAACTACCCTCCACTGCCAGCCTGATCATCCCTAACCACTTTGCCTGCCTGCCTGATCGCCCCTAACCACCTCTGCCTGCCGGCCTGATCACCCCTAACTGCCCTCTCCCCTGTCTGCCTCATCGCAAGATGTTTGGTCTATCCGGTCTAATTAGCATACTACCCTTTTATTAGTATAGATGGCCCAGCACAATGCATACAGTCTGCCCTCTGCATCTGCAGATTCCCAACCACAAATCAAAAATACCGTTTTCGATCCATGGTTGGTTGAATCTGCCAATGCAAAATCTGGGGATACAGACTGCCAACTACATATTTATTGAAAAAAATCCATATATAAGTAAGCCTGTGCATTTCAAACACATATTGTTCCAGAGTCAACTGTACTTTTAAATTCTCCAGCAGCCACATTTAAAAACTAAAAAAGAAGCTTGAAACTTAACAAGTGAAATTTTAAAACATATTTTATCTAACCCAGAATATCAAAATATCATTATAGCATGTGATCAGTGCAAAATAATTAATACTTTACATTTTCCCCACACTACATATATGATTTGCACACACAGCATATTGCACTTCTCATTTCTTTAATCCTCACACAGTTTTGGGGGTTTTTTGTTTTGTTTTGTTTTTATGAGGGGGGCATCAATGAGAGAAACAGCAATCGGTTGCCTTCCGTATGTGAGACGGGATTAAACCCACAACCTAGGTTATGTGCCCTGACCAGGAATTGGAACCCACAACCCTTCAGTGCAAAGATCTAACAATGCCCCAACCAACTGAGCTACACCTGCCAGGGCTCTTAACTGACTGACAAACTCACAAGTGGGGCTCACCAGTACCTGTGAACTGGCAGAACAATCCATGCACTTGAAAATAGATCAAGAGAGACTGTCCAGTCCAAAACAAAGGTGAACATGGAACACTGTGCAGTGTGCATGTTAGGCCATAAAACAATTCTTCATAAATTTTTTAAAAATTAAAATCATACAAAGCATAGTCTGTAAAACTAGAAATAATCCTATTTAATAAAAGAATAATATGCAAATTAACCGCCACTCCACAACAAAGATGGCAGCACCCATAGCAGTGGGGCAGGATGCTGGCGGCATCACCCTGGCAATGTGAGCCCAGCAGGCATTACCTCGGCAACCCATGAGCAGGTCACACTGCCCTGGAGCAGGCAAGCGCCACCAGCAGGCAGCCCACAGCGGGGTGTTCTATGAGCAGGCAAGCGCGGCCGGCAGGCAGCAAGCAGCAGGGCCTGCTCCTGGGTCACTGCAGTGATTGGTGAGCAGGCAAGTGTGGCTGGCAGGCAGCACCCAGCCCTGGCCACAGCTCAAGGGAGAGGACAACATGCAGGCGAGGCCAGGAGCCTGAGAGATCAACACAGAGGGGTGCCTGCTCCAAGCCTCCATGGTGTGGTTGGGGGCAGGCCCCCAGGAAGGCAGACAGACACATAGACACACAGACACACACACACACACACACACACACATGGTGACTGCTCCGAGCCTCCGATGCGGCTGGGGGTAGGCCCCCAGCGGGGACACACACACTTACTCACACACATGGGGTGCCTGCTTCCAGCCTCTGATGCGGGACACACACACCGGGTCCTGCTCTGAGCCTCCACAGTGCAGCTGGGGGCAGGCCCCCAGCGGACAGACACGCACATGGCACCTGCCAGACTGTGGCCATCAGTAGGACATCCACTGAGGGGTCCCACATTGTGAGAGGGGGCAGACTGGGCTGAGGGCCCCCTACCCCCCACCCCGTGCACAAATTTCATGCACCAGACTCTAATAATGAAATAAAAGCTAGAAAATTCACAAATACATGGAAATTAAACAGCATACCCTTCATCAACTAACAGATCAAAGAAATAATTAGGGAAATAAGAAAATACTTTGAGACAAATGAGCACAGGATGCAGCAAAACCCATGCTTGGAGGGAAATTTATGATTGGAAATATTTTCCTAACTGCTAAATGCAAGCAACTAATTCAAGTTGTGTGTTTTTTTAATCTGCAGGTCAAACAAAATATTCTGACAACCAGCCAAAGTATGACCTGTGAGAAAAGCAAACAGAATCAAAACAGCTATTTTCAATGCTCTCCCTTCTACCTCCTGCTGGAGTTTCGGTCAATACCACATATTTTATACTCATTTTCTAAAGGGTTTCTATGTTCCTTTTCCTTCCTCCACCAAATTACATACTTTCTGAATACAGAAGCATTCCCTACCTACGAAAACATGGACAAAAAGTTTTGCTCATGGCTTCATAGTACTACACAGTGAAGGAATTAATACTTAGTCACAATCGCCCTTGACAGATATTGCTTAAATTACAGCATCCAATTCTGCTGAAGCCAGAAAACCCTACTAATAATGATCACTGACAAACACTGCTTAAAAATGTACAACCCTTGCTCCTAGCCTAATCTGATTCAGTGGACTCTACTGTTTGTTTTAAAGCTTCCCAGTAATTCTGACAGACAGCTAGGGTGGGAATCCTTGTGACCCCAGTCAACTGCTATCAGAGCAGACCCTCCAGAAGTAAACTTAACTGCCACACTGTCACATAAATACTTCCTGGAATGAGTTAAATCCCACAAAAGTCAAAATTAGAAGCCAGAATTATGCAAAAATAATTAAAACAAATACTTCTCCAAAAGAAAGACCCATAACATGTCCTTAAAAATTGGCTATAAAATTATTCCAAAACTAGGGGCCCGGTGCACAAAAATTTGTGCACTCGGGAGGTCCCTCAACCCGGCCTGTGCCCTCTCACAGTCTGGGACCCATCTGGGGATGTCCACCTGCTGGCGTGCCTGGTCAGCCTGGGTGAGGGGGCTGTCTGCAGGCTTGCCAAGCCTCCCAGTGTGGACCCTCACCCCACTGGGGTGTGGCCAGCCTGGGTGATGGGCTGAGGGCTGTTTTCAGACTGCCCACAGCTCCTTCAGATTTTGGGGTCCTACTGTGGTGCCTGGGCAGCCTGGGTGAGGAGCTGAGGGGCGTTTCCAGGCTGCCCACAGTCCCTTCAGGTTTGGGGTCCCTACTGGTGTACCTGGGCAGCCTGGGTGAGGGGCTGATGGCTGTTTGCAGGATGGCCAAGCCCCCCAGTGGGGTCCCTCACCCCATTGGGGTGTGGCCAGCCTGAGTGCGGGCCTGAGGGCTGTTTTCAAGCTTTCAGGCTACCTGCAGTTCCCACTGACCCAATGTTCCAGCAAGGCTGGCTGAAAGCAGGTTTCTGGGGTTTATTTATCTTCTATAATTGATACACTGTTCCTTTAAGCCAAGGCCTAGGCAGGTAACAAAGCCTCCTGTTGGCTCCAGCTCCAAGGCTTCTATAATTGAAAGAATGTTGCCTTAGTTAGAGGCTCAGCCAGCCTAGGCAGGCCGTTTCCTCCATCGCTGGTGCAACGGAAGCCTGCCGTTTGCTTAAGCTCAGAGTCTTCTATAATTGAAACAATGCTGCAAATATGTTGCCTGAGCCTGGAGAAGTCCAGGCGGCCCGCAGACAGTTTACTCCTTGTGCAACTGAAGCCTGCTGTTTACTCTAGCTCCGTGACTCTAGCAGCTGGCCTCCATCTTGGCTAGGTTAATTTGCATACAGCCCCTCTGACTGACTGGTGGGCATGGCTTAGGCGCCCCATGGAAACGGTCAATTTCAGTATTACTCTTTTATTAGATAAGGAAGTGCAAATTAAGTAACAAAAACCAAGGCTAGAACTGAGGCCAAGAATCCTGTGCCCTTCATTTATTCGACAATTATTTCTGGAGCTCTTAATGTATTCCAGGCATTGTCCTACATACTTGGCATACAGGGATGTCCAAGATAACAAAAACCTCTACCCACGAGTACCATATTTTCCGGTGTATAAGACAACTTTTTAACCCAAGAAAAACTTCTCAAAAGTTGGGGGTTGTCTTATATGCCCAGTCTCTTGTACGCCGGAAAATACGGTAGGTTATAGTCTAAGAGGAAGAGAAAACCAGTATGTATGTAATCTAACTTAAGGTATTTATTGAGGAAAATAGAGCAGGATAGTAAAGAAGATGGAAAGTAAGGAGGGACGTGAGCAGAACCAAGATGTGATTGCTTTATGCAGGCAGCTCTGGCTGGGAATACAGGGAGCTGGAGTAGCTGTTGAAGGGAATTAATGTGGGAACAAGGTGATCACATTTAGGTATACACACTGAGGGGGAAAGTGATCCCAGAAAAGAATGAAGAAAAGTAGGAATAACTATTGGGAATCAAGGGCTTAAAAGGTAAAGAGCTGGGACTCTGAGCTTGGACTCCCAACTCTTCTTGGAAGGCAGAAAGAAGTTTGTATTGAAAAGGCAAATGGAGCTCAAGTGGCATGGCTCAGTGGTCAAGCACCAACCTATGAATCAGAAGGTCATGGTTCAATTCCTGGGCAGGGCACATGCTTGTTGTGGGTCAATCCCCAGTGGGGGACAGCTCGTCAATGATTCTCATCATTGATGTTCCTCCCTCTCTCTCCCTTCCTCTCTGAAATCAATAAAAATCCTATACAATAAAGAGCTAATATGCAAATGGACCCTCATGTCATCACACCATCACTCCACAACTGCTCACTCAACATCGGTGAGAAATGGGGACCAGCCATGCACAAATGAGCTCAGGAGAGAGGAATGGGGACCAGGAGGCACAAATGAGCTCTCCAGAGAGAAATGGGGACCAGCCAGGCTGCAGCCCCGGAGAGGGACAAGCTTCCCGCACCACAGTCCCGGATGCCAGCAGCTGTGGCTACAGCCCAGGAAGAGAGACAAGCCACACACCTCATGGTCCCTATGGAGCTAGGCACCAGCTTCTGCGGCCCAGGGGAGGGACAAACTGCCCACCCCGCAGTCCTGGGCGCCAGCGACTGGGGCTGTGGCCCAGGGGAGGGACAAGCCACCGGCCCCATGGTCCCGGACACCTGCGGCTATGGCCCAGTATGCTGTCCGCCCACAGTCCCCTGCAACTGCAGCCAGCCTGGGCAAAGCCGATCCGGGTCCTGGGTGACTGCAGCCAGCCAGAGGGAGGGAAGTCTGGGTCCCGGGTGCCTGCAACCAGCCACAGAAGGGAATACTGGGTCCCAGGTAGGGGGTGAGGAAGAGGCGGTTAGGGGTGATCAGGCAGGCAGACAGAGGCATTAGGGGCAATCAGGTAGGCAGGCAAGCAAGCGAGCAGTTAGGAGCCAGTGGTCCCGGATTATGAGGCACTCGGACATCCCCCAAGGGAGCCCAGACTGGAGAGAGTGCAGGCCGGGCTGAGGGAGCCGTTCCTCTCCTGCCCTTCCCCCCCACACCCCACATCTGCCAGCTGTGCACGAATTTTGTGTACTGGGCCTCTAGTATATATACCAAAAAAAAATAAAGGCAAGTGGAGGCCTCTACTAGGTGTATCAGTTAATAATGCAGATTTTTTAAATAGATGGAGTTACACATATGTTGATATATATGCAATCTGACATGTATGCTATTTTGTTGTATTGACAGCAAGCTTTAAAACTTCATATGTCAAATTTTCTGAAGGTGTTAACATCAGACATTTTTTACACTTAAAAATGTCGAATTTCACACCAGAAAAAAAAAAAAAGCACTTGCCAGAAGTGTTAATTCATTACTTTATTTTGAAGAAAAGTGCTGCTGAGTACTTCAGGAAGCTTATGGTGAACATGCTCCATCTCAAGATACTTGTGAACACTGGTTTTAACGCTTTAAAGGTGATGATCTCAATGTGAAAGACAAAGAACATCCAGGTCAACCAAAAAAGGTTGAAGATCAGCAATTACAGGCATTATTGGATGGAGATCTGTGTCAAACTCAAAAACAACTTGCAGAAAGCAAATAATTTCCGATCATTTACAAGCAATGGATAAGATATGAAAGGAAGGAAAATGGGTGCCACATCAACTGAAAGAAAGACAAATGGAAAACCGAAAAGTCATCAGTAAAATGTTGCTTCAATGGCACGAAATAAAGTCTTTTTTTTGCATCGAATTGTGATTGGCAATGAAAAATGGATTTATTTTGAGAATTCCCAAATGCACAAATCATGGGTTGATCCAGGTCAAACATCAACATCAACTGCAAGGCCAAACTGCTTCGGAAAGAAAACAATGCTCTGTGTTTGGTGGGATCAGGAAGGTGTGGTGTATTATGAGCTTCTAAAACCAGGTGAAACCATTAATACTGATCGCTACTGACAACAAATAACCAATTTAAACCACACTTTGATAGTGAAACGACCAGAATTTTGCTTCATGATGATGCACCATCACACACGTCAAAACCAGTTAAAGCCAACGTTAAAAGATCTCGCTGGGAAGTGTTAACCCACCTGCTACATTCCCCAGACCCTGCTCCTTCAGATGGCCACTTGTTCTGATCGATGGCACACACACTTTCTGAGCAGCACTTCAAAACGTATGAAGAAGTGGAAAATTGGGTCTCTGAATGGTTTGTTTCAAAACAAAAGAAGTTCTATTGGGAGGTATCCACAAATTACCCGAAAGATGAGGGAAATGTGTAGCTAGAGATGGACACTACTTTGAATAAAGCACTTTGGATGTTCCTATTGAAATGATCGTGTTTTAATTACAAATCCGCCATTAACCAGTACACCTAGTATTTTCTGAAGAAGAAAGCAGTCTCATTTCCAGATACAGAGTAAACAGGAAAATTGTAAAGGTAACCCAGTGAGATATTACCACAGCAGCAAGCTGGAAGAGGAAAAGGAACAATTCCCAAAAGTTAGGAATGATGGTGAATGTGGGCAACCTCGTGCTCGGACAAAGGCACACCATGCCAAGGAAAGGCCACACCTAACGGTGCCAAAGCAAGAGCGTCTTTTCCCTCCCCAGAGTATGGAATGTGAAATGGGTATGGAAAGAGCCATGATTCAAATTCTAAGAAACTACAACTAGAATCCCGGGCCTGGCCCTAACTGGTTTGGCTCGGTGGGTAGTCGTCGGCCTGCAGACTCAAGGGTCCCAGGTTCAATTCCGATCAAGGGCATGTACCTTGGTTACGGGCACATCCCCAGTAGGGAGTGTGCAGGAGGCAGTTGGTCGATGTTTTTCTCTCTCATCAATGTTTCTAACTCTCTATCCATCTCCCTTCCTCTCAATAAAAAAAATCAATAAAATATTTTAAAAAGGCAACTGTGCCTTTTCATTCTTATTACATTTCTGCAGTCCTTTCTCATCTGCTCTCCTCTAGAATATGGACAAGTCCTTCTTTCCTGTCTGTCACACTGAGCAGAAGCGTGAGAACAAACTGTCCACATTAGCTCATTGTTCTAAAGGGAGAGCAGCACGTTCCTGAGGTCAGGAGAGGAGTGCTCCGCAGGACCGGAGTGCCAGTGCCCTTGTCTGCAGACTCTCCTCCTAAGGCTTAACCCACACTAGACATGGTTTTAATAAGGGAGTCAACTAGGTGTGTATCTATAATTAACACAACTTCCTTAGAATTCTATTTCCTCATCTTTTCCAGGAACCTGGAACTTAGATTAGAATCTTAAGGAATATTAGCTTGGAACAGAGTTCTAGCAATTGTCTAGTCCAAGGGTCAGCTAACTACAGACCTGGCCACCTGTTTTTGACTAAATTTGGTTACTGTCTGTTTATGTAAGTGTTTACTGGAACACGGTATGCCAATTCAACTACACATAGTCTATAGCTGCTTTCAAGCTACACAGGCAGAGGGACTGCAGGAGCCATGTGATCCACAGAGCCCACGTTGGGCCTTTACAAAGTTTGCCAACCTATGCTCTGGTTCAGTGATTTTCAACCTTTTTCATCTGAAGGTTACACAAGCTAATTACTAAAATACTGCGGCACAGCAAAAAATAGTATTTTTTGTCCATCTGACAAAAATAGGTACACTGTTGCCCTGACCAGTTTGGCTCAGTGGACTGAAGGGTCCCAGGTTTTATTCCAGACAAGGGCATGTACCTTGGCTGTGGGCACTTCCCCAGTGGGAGGTGTGCAGGAGGCAGCTGATCAATGTTTCTCTCTCATCGATATTTCTAACTCTCTATCCTTCTCCCTTCCTCTCTGTAAAAAATCAATAAATTACATTAAAAAAAATAGGTACACTGTTGATTTACTTAAAAAACTAATTACCTTTTTGCTCCAAAGTGAGTTTTTAAAATATCAGTTGCCTATACTTGTATAGGATTTCTGATGCCAAGAAGTAACCAATCAGGTGCAACCTTATCATGCAATGTGACCAATAAGACACAACTGTTATATGACCTACATATTTATGGTTCAAGACAGGGCATTCACACCACACAGCTACTGTTGTGTTAGCTGTTGTCATTTTTTTTTTAATTTGACAATCTCAGGGAAAGAGGTCAGTGCAAATAGGCATTGCATATTTTAAAAAGTCTTGCAGCACTCCAGTTAAAAAGTCATTGCTCTAAAAGTGGACAGAGCTATCGGCCGGTGGACAAGGGGTCCTGGATTCAATTCCTTCCGGTCAAAGGCAGATGCCTGGGTTGTGGGCTCAATCCCCATGCAGGAGGCAGCCAATCAATGATTCTCACCACTGATGTTTCTCTCTCTCTCCCTCTCCTTTCCTCTATGAAAAATAAAAAATATACTTAAAAGTTCTCAACCTCTTTTCTTTTACCTCAACGCCATTCTCATGTATTGTGAATCAGTATCAAAGTCAAACTCAGTATTGTACTGGTAAGGGAATCCAGACCCTTTATTTAAACAGTAACTAGAAAAAAGGATCAGGGTAATGTTCGAGAACTTTGAAAATGAGCATATTAGCTTTACAGTATTACATGAAATTCTGAGTAGCCAAGCAAAATGTTCAGAGCCCACACCTGTATCATGTTGCTTGAAAAATAATTCCTCCTCATTGTTTTAAAATCTTATAGGGCCCCTGGACAGGTTCTCCTCACATGAACTTAGTGTTCTGTTTACACAGTGTAGTACCCAAGGCCATTTGCTTGTTTTGCAACTGACTTTCCTCTTCCAGCATTGGGAAATCTATAGCTGACGAGTCCTGACAGATAGAAAGGCTCTGCCTCACAACGTGGAAGCTATCAAACCCGGATCCTTGAGTTCTCAGTCGTCCTTGGTGGCCTGGAAGAGAACGAGTAGGCTGAGCTTGGCCAACTGGGTGTTCCCATCATGACTTAGAATCTAGAGGAAATGACACCCATCCCTCTGATTTAAAAATTAATCCTTTTAGCCCTATTTTACCCTAAAGCAGTCAGCCTAGGGTAGTCCTGGGTTTGATTCTGGTAAAGGGCACATGACCGGGTTATGGGCTCGATCCTCAGTAGGAGGCGAGCAGAAGGTAGCTGATCAATGATTCTCTCATCATTGATGTTTCTATCACTCTCCCTCTCCCTCTCTGAAATCAATAAAAATATATAATAATAATAAAATGAATCCTTCTAAAGGATCAGCCACTACATTTAAGAAATGACAAAAAAAGGGACAAAACCCTCCAGCAATCTTCCTTCCTCCACAGACAGTGACTGTGGCGCAGCTGTGGGCACTGGGCTCTCCGCAGGTGCAGAGAATGTCAGCAACACACCTCTGCAAGCCTTCCCTGCTGCCTGAGTTACAGTCTGCAAGGCAAGGCACTCCTCGGAGGCTTGAGTCACAATCACTACAGCTGTTCTCAGGAAGCAGAGGCAGGACACACACAAGGTGACAAGAGAATCTCCAAGGTCAGGGACATCGTGGAAACGATGTGCTGCATCTGGGCTTGTAGCTGTGATAGCGGTGGCTTCTCAAATCTCAACAGCATCAAAAGTCAGCTCCTCCAGTGCTGCAACTGAGCAGGCCTGGGAGCTCTCCCCTGTCCTCAGTCACAGGGCTGCCAGGCAAGGTCCTTGTATCAGACTGACAAAAACAGAGAAGGGTTTCCTGAGCACTGTACCTCCAGCCCTGCCAAGAATTGTAGAGGCTCTGATTTCTGTAAATGTCCTCCATACCTGGAATGTACAGCACAGCTTCTGTTGTCCTGAATGATAAAACCCAAATAAGCTGGCACTATTGCACAGCTGCACACAGGTCCATTCCCCTCCAGCAAGCCAGCAATTTCACATTTGCTTAATCCATCCCAAATCCTCCTTTTACAGATGTGAAAACTGAGACTAACCTGTTAGTAAACAAGCAAACCCAGATTCCAATTCAGGTCTACCAATACAGAGTTCTTGAATTCATTTAGCAAGCAGCCTTAGAAACACAGCCTCTGACTTCCTACATCGAAATATTACGACGGAGCAGCCAGGTCTTCCTCGAGTGTAGGTAGGAAGATCACTCACACATGGCACCTTCTAAATCACGCAGGCAGAATTATTCTAACATACAGGCTGCAATGTGGTGGCCTACAACACACATGCTGTCTTTGAATTACGTGGGTTTTAAATTAATCACCTTAGTTGCCAATATTTTTAAAATAGAACTATATGTAAGTATAGAGTTCCATTTTCTCTCAAAAGAGAAAGAAAATATCTAGAATAGTGGACCCAAATTTACCACAGCTAAGTCAACTGAACATGTACAGCACTTGGCCAAACAGAAAGATTCCTGCATGTCTATGAAAAGTAATCACGAGGGAGTGGCACCACAGAGCCTGCCTGGGAGAAAAGACCGTGGGTGCCTCCTTCCTGCAGTCTTTGTTGTCCTAGTCTTTTGCTTGACTTTATCAACTACCAAGGTACCTATCCTTCCGAAAGAATCTCAAGGATCTGTCTCACTATTCTTATGTTTTCTAAAATAAATGAAGTCAAAATCCAATAGTAAGAATTTCAGAAGGTAAGAACAAAGGAAATGAAAAGCAGAAAAAATAAGAAGAAAATTCCACAGAATTGAATTGAAGGATGCATATTTCCAGACTAAAGTGTTACCTAAACGCATGGCACAATAAAGACAAAAGACCTACGCCAATGACATTTTGGAACACAGGAGGAAAAGAAAATCATCAGAAATAAAGGACTGTCACCAGAAATTCTCAACAGCAGAAGCGGAAGACAGAATATGTATGGTAATACCACCAAAAATCTAAGGAAAATGCATTCAAATCCACAGTTCTAGATCTAACAAATCATCACTTGACTGAAAAGGTTAGAATTTGTTCATAATACGTGGGTCTCAAAAAATTTACCTTCACACACCCATTCTTAGAAAGTTGAGCATTTTACTTTAATTTGAAAGTATGTAACAAAGAATAATTTTTCCAGAAAAATTTATCAGAATGACCAGTGAATGTAAACAGGTAAACTGACCAAAGACAGAAGGAACTGAAAAGTAACTTAAAGGTGTACCAGATCAAATTGGCTTTGCAGATAAGAGTTCTTCCAACATTTAATAAAGAGATTTTTATACTGCCCCAGAAAGCTTCACAATTCATTCTAGGAAGCCACTTATCTTGCAAAAAACAGGATAGCACATGTGCACAAATATGAAGGAAGACAACTATAACAATCTTTTACAATCATAAATGAAAAGTAAAATCAATACAGTACAAGAATAAAATATGAAGAACAAGGTTTTAGAATCCAAGAATGTAGGGTTGGTTCAACATTGAAAATCAATACACCCTATCCTATATAATCCTATGTAATAAAAGAGAAAGATGCAAATTAACCATCCCTCCTCGACACATACCAGCCAACCAGGAGTGAGCATGCAAATTAGCCCAACAAAGATAGTGGGTTAATTTGCATATGCAGGCACCAAGGGCCTGCGTCCTGGGAACATCCTCAGGACCCAGGCCGCTGAGACTCAGGCCCGCGCATAGGCCCTGAGCGGATGGGGTCCCAGAACGCCCCGGCCAGGAGTGCCTACAGGCACTAGCATCAAGCAGCCCGGGTGGGTCCCAGGAGAAGCAACCAAGGGTGCCAAGCAGGCCAGGTCCCAGGACAAGTGGTCGGGGGCGCCAAGCACAAGCAGCTGTGGGGTGGGGCGGGAACTTCCACCACAAATTCCCACCCCATTTTGCTTGCATCTGCACCAAGCACCCGGGTCCCGGGACACCAAGTGGGTTGGGTCCCGAGACAAGCGGCCGGGGCACCATGTGCAAGCGGCCACACCAACCAGCCCGGGTCCATGCCCCCGAGCCCAGTGGACACAGCGAATGCAGAGCCGCCAGTCTTGGGGGCATGCCCCGAGCAGGTGGCGGGACACACCCCTAGCCCAGTGGACACAACACGGGACCCTCTGCACATGGGCTGCAGAGGAAACATCTATTCGTTTTTTAAAAAAACATATTTTATTGGTGGTTGTTTTTTGGGGTTTTTTTTTTTTAATAGAGAAGAGGGGAGAGGAATCGACTATCAAAAACACCGATGACAGAGAAACATTGATCAACTGCCTCCTGCACACTCCTCATTGGGGATGTGCCCCCAACCAAGATACATGCCCTGAACAGGAATCAAACCTGGGACCCTCCAGTCTGCAGGCAGATGCTCTATCCCCTGAGCCAAACCAGTTTGAGCATAAACATCTTTTCTGATCGCGCACTGGCTACACTCCCTGTACACCACCATTTGCAGTGTTCTTGGTAACTTGGGTTGTAAGAATCCAAGAAGGCCCTAACCAGTTTGACTCTGTGGAGCATCAGCCTATGGACCAAAGGGTCCCAGGTTCGATTCCCGTCAAGGGCATGTACCTTGGTTGCGGGCACATCCCAGTAGGAGGTGTGCAGGAGGCAGCTGATCGATGGTTCTCTCTCATCAATGTTTCTAACTCTCTATCCCTCTCCTTTCCTCTCTGTACAAAAATCAATAAAATATATATTTTTAAAAAAACAGAATCCAAGAAGGTGATCTAGGGTTTTTCCACTACAGTCCTGGAGGCAAAAATGAAGGTCTGCTGCTGGAGGAGCTAAGCAATGTCATATCCTGCCCTAGCCAGTTTGGCTCAGTGGATAGGGCCTCGGCCTGCCGACCGCAGGGTCCGGGTTCTATTCTGATCAAGGGCATGCACCTAGGTTACAGGCTCCTCCCTGGCCGGGAGGCAATCAACCAAAGTGTCCCTCTCACTTTGATGTTTCTCTCTATTTTTCCCTTCTCTTCCACATTCTCTAAAAATCAATGGAAACATACCCTCAGGTGAGGATAAGAAAAAAAGAAAGAAAGAAATGTCATATCCTATGAAAGACACATCTTGAAAATGCCTAAAGAAAGTTGTCATTTTTTCATGGTGAAGGGACTGGAGTCCGTGTTGATGAAAACACCTTGGTGGCTGCGGTGACTGGCAGTGGCTGCAGTAGCGGGGTGATGGGGCTGGAGCCTTCCCCTGATCAGCATGGTCATCTCCCACAGAGGGAGGCCAGACTGTGGGTTAGGCCCACTCCCCCTGGAATTTCGTGCACTGGGCTCCTAGATACTCTATATTGCAAGATATACATACTCTATATTAAAAAGGGGGCCTTGTCAATTACCTCAAGAAATATAGAAAAAGCATGTGATAAAATTAAAACCCAACTCAAAAAACAAATGTTCTTAGCTAAACAAAAATATCAGAAACCTAGAGCAAACACCATACTCAGTATTAAAATGCTCATTTAAGTCAAAAAAGATGACAAGACAAAGACATCTGCCATCACCATATTATTCAACATTATATTGGAGGGCTTGACAATGAATGTTTCTAGAAGTAGAAGAAAAAGAAATCAGATATCTACACCTTCTACACCTATAAAAGAGAAACATACAAATTGATGTCACTCCGCTATGCCCACCAGCCAATCAGATGAGTATGTAAATTAACTCAACAAAGATGGCAGTTAATTTGCATCCGCACAGAGCGTCAGAGTGGAGGCCTGGTCAGGATGCCGGAGGAAAACCAGTGCCTACAGCCAGGAGAAGGGAAGGCCTATTGCATAATCTCTTTGTGCAATGGGCCTCTAGTAAATATCAGAATAGAAGAGATTGCAAAAATGACTGTCTAACTAGAAAATGTAAAGCATCAAACTATTAAAACAAGATTCTAATAAGCCAGTTGTATATAATTCAATTACAAAAATACTTTTCTATAGATCAAGTAACAAACCTGAGAATGTAATAGGATAAACAAAACTATACCATCATAAACAAATAAAGTAGGAGAACTATAAGAAGAAAATTATACTACTGTAAGTTCCATTGGGGTAGGAATCTGTGTGGTCTGTTCAGTATGCATCCAATCTCTTAGGTAAGTGCCCGGCACATTCAATAAGCATGTACTAGATGACTGACGGGCATAAAAGAAGAACTTAAAGGCATTCTCACTGCTGGATGAAAGAACCCATATGGTAAAAATACAAATCGTTCCCAAGTTATGTTAATAAATACAATGAGATCCTAATAAAAATTTCAGGATTATTTACAGAACATGAATGAAGATTCAGAAGTTTATTTTTTATATTATAAGAACAATTTTAAAGAAATTTAAAAGAATATGCTATATAATGCACACAAAATGAAGCAATAATTTTTAAAAATTTATTATAAATAGTAAATATGTAAAAAAGATGGATAAGATGGAGAATTCAATAAATCATATTAGAACTGTGAGCCTTGACCAGTTTGGCTCAGTGTATAGAGCATCAGCCTGTGGACTGAAGGGTCCCAGGTTCGATTCCGATCAAGGCATGTTCCTTGCTTTCAGGCATATCCCCAATGGGGAGTGTGCAAGATGTTTCTAACTCTCTATCCCTCTCCCTTCCTCTCTGTAAAAAATCAATAAAATATATTTAAAAAAAAAAAAAAAAACTGTGAGAAGCCCCAAATTCACACCATACCCAAAATAAAGTCTCATCCTATATATGAGGTAATATGCAAATTGACCATCACACCCTCACACAAGATGGCCACTTCCATATGGTCACAAGATGGGCAGTTACAGGCAACCAGGACAGCAAGGGAGGGCAGCTGGGGGCAATTGGGCCAGCAGGGGAGCAGTTAGGCATCCATCAGGCTGGCAGGGGAGTGGTTAGGGAGTTACCAGGCTGGCAGGCAGAAGCAATTAGTGGCAATCAGGCAGGCGGTTGGGAACCAGCAGTCCCGGATTGCAAGAGGGATGACCGGCTGCCAGTTTAAGGGATTGGGCCTACATCAGCAGTCAGACATCCCCTGAGGGGTCCCAGACTTGGAGAGGGTGCAGGCTGGGCTGAGGGACACACCCCCACCCTCACCCCACCCCAAGTGCACTAATTTCATGCACCTGGCCTCTAGTATGGAATAAAAGGTAAATTTTAAAAAATAATACTAAATCAAAGGAGCATAAAATACTAAAGCATACAGGAACTCTTGGCATGGCAACACTATTACAGAAAAAAAATTAAAAATATACGAAAAATTATTTAAAACAATTGAGACAAACCACTCAAAAAAAATACAAATGATACAAGCAGGCAGAAAAATAAATACAATGTATGAAAACATAATTTCACTACACAAAAGGAAATATGTTACAACACTGACGCTGTTTTTCTGTCTCAAGGTTACAAAAAATATAGTAATCAACTCTTAGAAAGTGTAGGGGAGATGGGGTACTCTCATACATTACTAACGGTACCAGCATTTTTGAGGACAACCTGGCAATAGCTATCAAAATTGTAAACATATGTAATTCCACCGGAAGCAGTATCTACCCTCCAGAAGTAGTGGTTTCAGCACACCAAGACGTGACTATAGATGTGTGGTGCAATGTTCTCTAGAGCAGCGAGAAAGCATACAACGAAACGGTTGAACAACAGTGGGTCCAAACGGTGCTCACACACTGCGGACTCCGAAGCTCGCGGGACCCAACCCTTCAGTGGGCACGGGGACAGCGGAATGCTACCTGGTTCCAGTCCGCCGTTCGACCGGAGCTGTAAATGCACACACACAAGAGCAAAAGGGGGCTCGCGAGGAAAGCATTCATTCTCCAGTTCATCCGCGTGGCAAACACTTGCTCAACACACAGGCCCCACAGGGCCCCTAACAGGCTGCGCTCGGTCCTCGTGGGGCTCCCAGACGAGCAGGAGAGGAAGACCACAACGAGGAGAATAACGAAGTAACATCACAAAACGGCGTCAACGTCCGAAAACCCAGGAGCCAGAGCACGGGCGAGAGGGGAGGGAGGCACGGGAGCAGGAGGTGGACATACTGGACACAGAGCGAGCGCGCCGGCGGGACGTGCGGAAACCAGCTTTCCGTGGGTTACCCAAACACCAGAGAGAACGGCACCCCAACAAGACGCACTGCCCCGGATGTTCCCAAACCGGCAAACACACCATCCTGAGTCCCAGGAGGTCGCCAAGAAGACCCACCACGTATTTCAAAGTTCTACTCGAGAGGCCGAACACGTGAAAAAAGGGAAGGAAGGAAGGAAGGAAGACCTAGCATCGAAGCGGCGAACCGCGGACCACATCGCCAAAGGGTTGACGTGTCGGCCCCAACGCCGGGCCGGTGGGCGACGCGGCTGCCGGGGCCTCGGCGCGAGCGGGGGTCGCTGTTCCCATGACGACCGCGCCCCGCGAACGCCGCTCGGCGCGGCTGCCGCGCTCCCCGCCGCCCCGAGGCCCCCCGGGCGGGTCCGTGGGAAGAGCACACGCAGAGCCCTCGGCCCACACGAGGCCGTTTCCCAGGAAGCGGCTTTCCGGGGCGGGAGGTCGCGGCAGGCACTTCCGCCCCCGAGCGACGCGCGGCCCGCCGTCCGCACGGGTCCCGCTCCCTCCGCGCCGACGCCGACGCCGCGCGAGCGCCAACAGGTCCCCCTCGCGCGGGCGAGGGGCCTACGGGACACACGCCGGGGCGACCTTCCGGGGCGCGCCGTCCGGGGCCCCGCACTGTCCGAGGCGCCGATCCCCCGCCTCCCGGGACAGGCCGGCCCTCGGCCGCTCCCGGGCCGGCGCTCCGTGCGGGCGCGGCAGCGGCGGGGCCCGCGGGGGCCACGGGGATGCGGCCGGGCGCGGCTGGCCAGGGCCGGGGGCTCACGTACCTGCGGCGCCGGCACCTCCGCCCGCTCCCAGCGCGGCCGCCATGCTGCTGCGACGCCCGCTTCCGCCTCGCCCCGCGCGCCAGCTGAGGGCCGGGGCCGGGGCCGGGCCCGGCGGGCCGGAACGGGGACGCGGCGAGCGAGGCGGGTCCTGTGGCCGGTCCTGCTCCTTCGCGGGGAGAAAACAACAAACTACCGTAACATGGCCGCCGCCTCGCCGCCGCCGCGGTGCACGCCGGGAGGATGGCGGCCGGAAAGTGCGGCGCGGGGGTGGGGAGCAGGGCCCGCAGCGGCCGCGGCGCCTCCGAGCCTCCTCCGGGAGGCCGAGGCCGAGGCCGAGTGCGGGACGAAAGCGGGCCGGCGGCCCCCCGCTCGGCCCCACAAACCCAAACGTCTGCAGCGGGGGCGGGAGCGGCTGCCGGTCGGACTCTGGTCCCAGCTTCTGTCGTAAGCGCTTTGCAGCAGCTGCCGCGCCGTGCTTTACGGCAGGCGGATCTCCGGTCGATAGTGGCAGCGAGCCGGCCGCGCGTCTCGGTGGGGCCCGAGTTCAGCGTCGGTGTTTGCGCGGGGCGGCGGGGCGGCGGGGCGGCGGGGCGGGAGCAGCCGCGGCCGAGCTGCCGCGGACGGGAGCGCACGGTCTCGGGCTCCGTCCGTCCGCGGGCCGCGCGCCCGCGCATGCGCACTGCTGGGCCCGCCGCCGCGCGAGCTGCCGGGGTGCGCGCGGGGCAGGTGCGCGGGCGCGGTGCGCCGAGCGCGGCTCCGGGTGCTGCCCAAGGCTCATCTGCGCACCGGCGTCTAAAGAAGACCGGAGCCCGCGTCTCTGCGCCGCGCAACGCTCGTCGACGGCGTCGGTCACAAGTGGCCTGGAGCTCAGGGTCTCGGGGGCCTAGGCAGCGGCCAGCCTACGGGGCGAGGAGGGGAGGAGGTCGCGGGCCTTCAAATGCGAACCGCAGACGTGGATTCCAAAACAGGTGTGGCCGGGGGGAGACCGGAGAGGAAAGGGCGGGTTCACGCGGAGAGACTGCCGAACCGAGGCGCGGCGCTGTCGGTGGCCTGGGGCGGCCGGGGCGCGTGCCGGGGACTTGGTGTTGGACCGGAGGCAGCGTGCGAGGGCGGGACCCGCAGGCGGTCACCCCGGTGGGCTGAGCAGCCGCCACAGGCCCTGCAGCGGCAAGGTGCCTGCGTGTGCAGAGGGGTGGGCGGGTGCGGAGACTGTGATCAGAGGTGCACGGTAGCAACAACGGAACAAATACACGCTCAGACGCGGCCGCCCGTGTGGTGGTTGCCAGGGGGAAAGGCGGTGCGGGAGGGAGGAGAGGATGAAGGGAGGCAGATACGTGATGAAGGAAGAACTGTGACTTTGGGTGGTGGGCACCCACACACAGATGATGCATTACCGAATGGTACCCTTGGAACCTAGACAGTGTTACTAACCAGTATCAATCACTCCCAACCAATTAAAAAGTTTTAAAGAAGTTTAAATGTTTAAACTTTTAAAAATCGATCTTTTTCAAGCATTAAGAAGGAATATATCATGGGCAAGCAGTTCCAAATCCAATACATGCTGTCTGTGCTGGGTAGCAGATACATTTAAAGGGGTTCTAGAAAATAGAGTACAGCGCCCTACCCCACCCCAAAAAAAGTTAATGGTAGAATCCTGATGGCCAAAACAATGTTTACTTTAAAACTTTTTCAACTTCTATATATGTTTGAAATTTGTCATAATAACAATGAGCAAAATAAACGTTCCTTGTTTTATAACTAATGTACTACCTAAAAAATAAAAAAAGTTTACAAACAACTTTGACTCAACTGCATGTAATTGCAAAAAAACGATATGCTTGGCACGCAAAGTCAAATAACTGTCTCCATCACAAAGCACATGAACACATCTAGATTTTTATCATTATTGGTTTTTTTGACAGGAAGGGGGAGAGAGAAAAAAACAAACATCAGATTGCGAATGAAACATCATTGGCTGCCTCTGGCAGGGTATCTAACCCAAAACCTGGGTATGTGCCCTAACTGGGAATCGAATGGGCGACCTTTTGATGCACTGGACAATGCCCAACCGATTCCCACTGGCCAGGGCTAACACACCCGGATTTAAAATGGCTGACATACCTAATCACCTTTTTGTTTTGTTTTTTCCATCCAGGATGGAATTTCTAGCTCGAGATATTTTCCAGTATAGTTCCACTGGTGATTTTGAGAAGGATGCTTTGGAGAAAAAATAAATTCACAAAGCTGCAACAGTCTCAATAGATACTTTGTAGCCATATTCTTCTTCTGGAGAGACATGTATCTCAGGTACAAACCACCTGGAACTAAATTTCTCTAAGACGGGAGTCTCTAAACTTTTTTGATCCAACACCCATTGGAAAAGTGTTTGAGCCTGGACGCCAAATATTTGAAGATCTTGATAAATTACTGTGAGTAAAGGTTCAATGAACCCGTCTATCCTCTCTACAGACAAATACCACTTTGGGTAGACTTTCTGCCTTGTTCTAGAAACCTGATAAAGGTGGAATGTCAGCTGTGTTATACAGTAACACTGCCTCACAAGTGCCCTCTGGCTGGTTGACTGCGTCTGGCTGCAGAGGAGTGAATAATCTCTAGACATCTGTCAGGAAGCCATACCTTAGGCTCTCTGTACCTGAGTGTGGACAGCTAATAAACACAGGTAACAATTACAAGAGATACTGGTCCCCAGGGGTGAAGGGTTTCTAAGCCAGAGCCACTCCCACACGCTCATCTTGCACCTTGTGGAGAGCAGCTACAGCGTTTGGACAGGTTCGAGCCTCACACTGCCTGGTGGCAAAGCCACATACAGGTCCCAGCTTGGAGGGCAAGGCCCTCCCAGCACAATCATAGCCAAAAGGCTATGGTTGTAAGATTGACCTTGTAGTCCGACCCTGCAGTCCTAGGTAGTTAAGGGCTGTGGGCTGCGGGTGCAGCAAGTGCTGCCAAAACAAGGCTTGATAGAGTTCAGAGAAAGGCAACAACAGGAAAGAAGCAGCTTTGAAATTCGAAAGAACCTTGTAAACATCTTGCCCTTGTTTTGCTTTGTGTGATCTGACTATAAAATAAAGATCCTGCTTACTGGTGTGGCACCGTCTCTCCACCTGAGAACAGTGGGCTGTCTGGCCCCAACCGTGTTCTCTTGTCTGTTCTGTTTAATCCTTCACCGCCCCTCCTCGGGTCCACCCCTGCCTTGCCGCACACAGGCCACACCTGAGCTCCACTTTGGGTGCCAAATAACAGTTCCTGTGTGGGGAGCTCATGCGCGTGGGTATGGAGCGCCTGATGCTGCACTGAGGGATTCTTCTCCCTCTTCCTGAATGAAGCTGCTGCCAAGTGGGACGTCACGTGACTGTAAACGCTAGCCCTGAAGAGACCTCCGAGTGAGCACCTAGGATCGCGTACATGTCCCAGTGAAAAGGCAAAGCTCAGCTTTGTTCTCAGTTAAGAGCGAACACAGAAGCTTTCCTCTTCTGTCAGTATGACGGACTGGAAATTCTAGGGCCCCTCCCCCTGCTACAAAACAGATTCTGCAGAAAACACTTGTGGTGGTTGTATTACTGGGTTTTAGACATTACAATGTCAAGGGAGCGAGGAAAAGAAAAGCAAGTCCCTGAGCACTAAGTAGTGATGTAAGAGAAGCAGGTGTCCCTACGGCAAGGCACCCGGCAGTGCTGGCAGCAAGTGCATTCCTGGCCCCTGCTGGGGGGGAGAGGAACGTGGGCTCCCAGGTTAAGTCCGAGGTTCCGGAAGAACTTCCTCGAATGTGCTCCACGTTTTTCACACACGAGGGAAGAAACTGTGATAATTGAGTCAAAAAGTACAAACTCTAGATTGGCCTCCCAAGGACCTCAGATACGGGAATTGTTCAACAGCATACGAAATATTTTAGGAAATGAGAGATGGGAGTGAGAAATCAAGGAGAGATCACACAGTGTGCAGAAAGCCCTGTAGCTTCCCTTCTTTCCAAACTTTCCGTTTCATCATCTGGTCTTCAAGCCATTGGGAGGTCCTGGTGGTGACGGGAGGTGGGAGGGCCATGCTGGCCCAGACCAGAGGCATAGCCCCACGCCCTGCAAGACAGCTGCCCCCGGGGTGTCAGCTGAACAAGGAGGGCTGTGGGCTGGCAGCTAGGGCAAGGGGCACCTGGGCAGAGAGAGGAAGGGATTCCCGGGGGGGCGAGGTGGTGGGGGGACAGGGGGAGGCAGTCCAGCTCAGGAGCACAAATGGAGTGGATCAGGAGGACATGGGCCAATGGCAGGAGTGGAGTTGAGGGCAGGAAGGAGTAAGGTCGATGTTTCCTGCCTGCAGCATGGTGTCAGGAAGGCAGATAGCATCTGGGCAGCGGAGGTGCAAATGTGACTGAGGTGCCATCCACCCCAGGGAACCCTGGTCTGGCTCAGCCAGCAGCTCTGTGTGATCACGTGAGACCAGCCCAGCCCCAGAGTGACGCAGCAAGACATTCGATTGGAAGTTCCAGAGCCAGCCCCTGGCCTGAACACCCCATGCTCCAAGCCGGCACTGTGGTTCTAACGACACCCATGCATTTTATTCCTCAACATTGACTATCGATTGGGCGGAGAATCGGGCCATGCATTATTGCAACTGAAATAGTAAGCTTTTGTTTATCCTTGGGACTAATCCCAGATCCCAGGAAGCCGCAGGGAGGTGCCTCTTACAAGCCTTAGTTGCCTCGTTTTAAACGTGAAGGGGAGACACGTGTGGGCCAGGGCACATGCAGACACTACGCAGCTCCCGGAGCTTTGAGAGCGTGAG
Organism: Murina feae; assembly: GCA_004026665.1. NCBI lineage: Eukaryota > Metazoa > Chordata > Mammalia > Chiroptera > Vespertilionidae > Murina > Murina feae. The sequence continues at coordinate 3,941 of PVJC01016300.1, read as the reverse complement.
AACGATTTCAAGTCCTGCTGAGCTTTTTAAAAAGAGAGAGACGTTTTGTCCCATTCCTTCTAGAACAATAGGATTGTGGGGCAGAAAGCACCGCAGCCTTACCCTCTGCCACCATCATCCTGGGAGATGTCCCTAGGGTTGAGCATGTAGCAGGCTGGCGGTGAGGGGTCCCTGGGACATGCACCGCAGTGGTCCTGCCCCTGAAAGAGGCCACGGGCTGTGCTTCCCACGGACCCCAGGCGGGGACGCCGGAAAGCGTGCGAGTCCGGCCAACGCGTTGCGCATTTTCACCAGCAGAAGGAGCGGGAGCAGCTCGCTGGCTTCTGTCCGGAGCCTAAAGGGCCCCGTCCCAAGGCGTTGGCCCGGGTTCGCTCAGGGTCCCCCTGGCCTCCAGCGCTCGTCACAGCGCGCGGTGCTGGCTGCAACAGGTCTAGGCGGCTCCGGCCCGCGTCCTCCACGTGGCTGACAGGCGACGAGAGAGGGGCCCAGAGGCGGTGCCGGGGCTGCGAAGGAGCGTCTTGGCGGTAACAGCGTGGCCGGAGGACCTGTGAGATCCTCAAACTCTAACGGTACCCCAAAAAGGGCATTGGGGTTCTTCTCTGGGGAAAGTTGATGATCAAAAAAAAAAAATTGGGATCTAAATTTTGTCCATAAAAAAAAACAAATGGCTTGTGCACCTGCAGGGCTGCTGGGCAAAGCATGTGCCAGCACCTGGGTGGGTGGGAAACGGGCACTCAGGTGATGTCGCACTCCTGGGGACATCAGCGTATGAGGGGCACAGGCCCAGCTCCATGGAGGCCGAGGGGGGCGGCTCTGGGCCACAGCCGGGCACTGAGCTCTGCAGGGAAGTGTAAGCCCCGGAGGGAGGGAAGGGCAGCCCAGTGCAGGGCTGCAGGCATGGAAGGCAGCTGTCATTCCTCACCCGTGACCCAATTTTGTTAATACTTGAAGATAACCTCCTTTTGCCCTGGCCAGAGTTGCGCAGTGGTTAAAGTGTTGGCCCACACACAAGGGTTGCAGGTTGGATTCCTAATCGAGGGCATGTACCTGGGTTGCAGGTTGGATCCCTGGCTCCAGTCCTGGCGTGCGTTCGGGAGGCGACCAATGCATGTGTCTCTCACATCAATGTTTCTCCCCCCTCCCCCCTTCCCCCTCCTCTCTCTCTCTCTCTCTCTCTTTCTCTCTCTCATTTCCTCCTTCCCTCTTTCCCTCTCTCCCTCTCTCCCTCCCTTTCACTGTCTCTGGAGGATCAATAGAGAAAATATCCTCAGGTGAGGATTAACAATAATAATAATTTATTTAAAGGAGAAACTGGCCCTGACTGGTTTGGCTCAATGGATGAAGCATCGGTCTGCGGACTCAGGGGTCCTGGGTTCGATTCTGGTCAAGGGCATGTACCATGTACCTTGGTTGCAGACACATCCCCGGTGGGGAGTGTGCAGGAGGCAGCTGATCGATATTTCTTTCTCATCAGTGTTTCTGACTCTCTGTCCCTCTCTCTTCCTGTCTGTAAAAAAAAAAAAATCAATAAAATATATTTAAAATAAAAAATAAATAAATAAAAAAATAAAGGAGAAACTGAGGCCTGCATGGTGGAGGTGTGAAGCCGACCACTCAGCCTCTGCTCCTGCGTTTGGGGCAATGCCTCACCCCCAGGTGTGCACACAGCCAGGTAAACGAGAGCAGGCAGCCTTCCTCTGGGCGGGGAGGGAGTGGCTGAAGTACATCTGAATCCAGAGATAGTACTCTTCTCGAGTGGGATCCTGGGATTCATTTGTTTGCCTCCCTCTGCATTTCTCCCGGGGTTCTGTATGTCAGGCTGCTGGACACCTTGGGGCACTGCCCAGCTGGCCCACCCTGGAGGTGGTGCCCAGTGTGTACCAGCTTTTCTGTGGACAGTTATTTCCCTTTGTAATTACTAAGTACATTGTGGGCAGGTGCTTCGAGACCATATAATTTGTTTCTAATCAGACACTCACCCGCTGATTTGTCATGCATTGGTGGCTCTTGGCTGGGCTGGTGGTTACGCTGGGTGCCAAGCCGTGCTTTTGTAACTCCACAAGTGTCTACATTTATTTCTCATAATGCTACTTGTAAGAGAGCACCCTAACCAGTTCCCATTTGTTCATTCAATTATTTCTGTATGTCAGTATGAACCCACGGAACCTTATTTTATTCTATGGGTTCTAATCTATTACAATCTACTTGTCACAGATTTGGTGTGAGAATAAACAAATCATGTTTTCTGTCAAAGAACAGTCGAGGCAACCACCATGTTGGCCATCATATTGGCCTCATGGCTTGCAGCTCCCCTGGGGGCCGTCATCTTGAAAGAGCAAAAACCAGCCCCTCCCTTGAACTGGCAAATCTTGAAAGACTGTGCGTCAGGAATTATAAACCTGAGCAGCCCGCCTGCTCGGTGAGCATGTGCCCCCAGACCGTGTGTGCACACCCTTCTACGAAGAAGTGAAGATGTTGGCCTCCTGCCTCGCTCCCGGGTATGTTTTGTGTTCCACCAGGACCCCTGAACCAGGGGCTCGCCTTATTTCTAACCATTTGGGAGGGCGTCTGGATACGGTCTGTCGTCACAGGGAATGGGGCCCCTCTCCTGAGGAGGTGCGCCCTGCTGCCAAGTTGCAGCGGCCTAGGTGAGGAGAGACAGCCAGCACCCCTGGGCCAACTACGAGCTCGGGATCGAGAGTCAGCCAGCAACACAGGAAGGGCCCCAGCAAGACCCACGCAATCAGGTGACCTCATGCCTGAGCCAAGGTGGGACATTGGACTGAGTACTACTCTGGTGAGTGGGTGTCCCTGGAGGTCGGGCGTATGCGACTGGGATGTGTCTTGGACTTGAAGAGAGTGCGGAGTTCTGATCTGCGGTTCCGTTCTCCTGCGAGGGAAGCAGCCAGAGAGGAGCAAAGCAGATCTCAGGGAGTATGAGAAACCTCCAACATGGGAGGTTGAGCACATAGTCACAAGGGACCTGCCGAGGATGGGAAGCAGAAATCCTGCGCCTGGGGGCTGCATTCCCTGAACTAGTCCATCGGGAGAGTGCTGAGGTGCCGGAGGAAGCTCCCAAACCAGGGACAGACACCGCTCTTGGTGTGAGCTTTCAGTGTTGCGCACATCTGCGTGAGAGTGTATGCTGGTGTTTTATTTCTGTCTCTATGTCTGTGACGTACGGACTTCACTTCGCTCTTCTCAGATTTATGGTTTTCTGTGCTGGGTTAAAATTTTAGGATTCTAAGATTCATTTAAAAGTGTGAAATCTGTAAAGGCTGCAATCCAGGGGAGTTTAAAACAAAGGCCAGCCAGTTCCAAGACGGCTTATGGTCAACAAAACATTATCTTTCCCACCTGAGGCAATGTGGGAGGAAAAAGAGAAAGAAAAGCCAGAGGTTTCCAGAGCGGCAGGATGGGAGGTGGCACTTGGGTACTTGCCGACCTGCAAAGGGTGGAGAAATTTGCAAAACCCCACCCAGCATCACATCCATTAAACATCCCGTTGTCAGCTTTGGCATTCACTGGAATGGGACCGAAACGGGAAGCGGGCGGCCCTCGCCTGCTTATGATGGCACGAACCGGCACAGGCCAGCATGGCAGCAAGAGAACGGGCAGTTCTTGAATGAAGATGGACCGCACTCCAAGGGTGGTCCTGGGGCATAGGGTTAGCGTGTCCTTTCTTTGAACAAAAAGGACAATCACAGTTAACAGCATAATTCAAATCCCTGTTACAAAATTAGTCAAGAAAATGCTTTAGGTAACAACTGGCTTTAAAAATCTCAAAGTTGTTAAGGTATCCTGTATAATAAAGAGGGAATATGCAAATTGACCATCACTCCAGTCAATTTGCACCCACAGCTGAGGCTAAGTTCCCATAACGAGCCTTAAGGAGCAATCAGCAGGGTCCTGAGGCTGCACGCCCACCCACCTCCTGCATG
>PVJC01016299.1:22291-33984 GCA_004026665.1 Murina feae | reverse complement strand
GGGGTAGGGCCCTAGTCAATAAGACTGCCTCCCCCTCTGTTGCTGGACATGCTCACAGAGGAAAGGCCTCACAAGGACATAATGAGAAGACTGCTGACTGCACACCAGGAAGAGAGCTCTAACCAGACACCAGCCCTGCAGGCACTGTGATCTTGGATTTCCAGCTTCTAACATTGTGAGAAAATAAATGTCTGTTGTTTAGGCTGCCAGCCTATGCTGTTTGGCTATGGCAGTCCAAGCAGGCTAGCATGGTTACTAAACACCCTAAGACCTAGGTTTTTAACCAGAGCTTGTTGCTTAGAGAGTGGCGAGGATGAAAACAGGGACAACACGCTTAGTGAAAATAATGTGTTAGGTCAAAACAAGTCACTAATGAACTGTTTCATACTTGTACAAAGAGCATGTGCCAAGCCTCTGCCTGGCACCAGGCATAGCCCCCAGGGAGCAGTGCAGTGTGAGAGGAAAGGGTGGAAGACAATGACCTAAGTCCTCATCCACCCTAACTCAACCTACCAAGGTTCAAAACATCACATGACGCATGGCATCACTATGGCCAGTGTGGCAGCAGCTGCAGCTCCAATGTTGCAGGGCCCCTGTCCCTCGCCCAGGCCTAGGCTGTGCTGGTTGCTCTTCCAACCAAATCCACCTCTATATCACTCACAAGAAGCTGTGTGGATCACCTGCAGGATCAGAAAATGTAAAGGAGAAACACCTGGGAGATGGACCTCAAAAGCCACGTTAAGCTCAGAGTGGGATGCGCTGTGGGAGCTCTGCTTGGAGGCCAAGAGTTACAACCATTTGTCTTACTACTCTTTTGGGGAATCCTCTGAGTTGCTACTGACATGCCACCTCACTGTCCATCCCTCTGGTCAGTGTGCTTACAGGATAGTAGCCCTGGGGGAGGGACAACAACTGTGCTCACAAGTTCATCATCAACTGGATGCGAAAGGAAACTGCTGAGCCCGCGCACCGCAGAGCAGGCATGGTGGCATCCCTCCTCTGATTTCAGGCTCAGCTCTGGGGGACGGCGCTCACAAGTGCAGAGTCACACAAACCTGTGTCCCACTTAAGGCTGCACTGCGTCAGAGCCGTCTCCAAACCCTCGGGGACCCTCGTAGTCTTCAGCCAGTGGCAGTCTGGAAGCACGGAGACGAAAGGTCCTGGGCCGATTCTCAGCCAACAAGAGGCAGGAGCAGATGGGTAAGTGACCCAGCCTCCCATCCTTTAAGCGAACAGGACTGTGTGCTTCCCGGAGGTCGCAGGTTAAGCGAGCCTCTGGGATCTAAAGCAGCAACTCTGACAATGCAACTCTACACCGGCCTTTCCTCCTCCCCTCTCATCTCCCTGACCCTCACTTCTGCTTCCTTGTAATGACCTCCCTGATCCCCAGTCCCTCTGTCATCTCTGCTCTAGGAGGAGCAAACTAAGACCATCCTGCGTAGCAGCCAATGTGTCATACACAAGAGGCTAATGAGAAGTCCCTTTCAGTCTTAATTGAGGGGTGGTGAGAATGTGGACAGTTATGTTTGAGTTTGACTTGATGGCTGGGAAAAGTAGATTTCTAATAAGGGTACCACTGGGTGGAAGATCAAATCTTACAACTGCATTGGGCTTTTCAGGGGTCTAAAATAGAATCATGTACTCTAACAGCTGAGCAAAATAAGTTGCTGGTCAGTGTTATTGAGCTGCCTCAAATTCATTCATTCAACAAGTCTCTATCAGAGTCAGGACACATAGAGGCGCTGTCCTCACAGGCTTACAGTGCGCCAGGAAAAATAGACATTAAGCAGGTAGTTAAACAGATTGGCATAAGCACAACCAAGGGGAAATACAGAGATGCTGTGAAAGTGAATAATGGGGATCTGATGGGAATGGTGTGGTTGTAGAGTCACAGAGACATAAAAAATTGTCGGGAACATTTACAAGGGAATGAATGACAGAGCGGCACGACTTACAGAAAGCCATGTGGATGTAGAAACACAGGTACAATTCAGTGCCTCCATTAGTCTGCTCTGGCTGCCGTAACAAAACTTAATAGACTGAGTGCCTTAAACGGGAGGGGTTCATTTGTTCAGTTCTGGAGGCTGGGAAGTCCAAGATCGAGTTTCTAGCAAAGCAGGTTTCTCACGTGGCTTGTAGGGGCAGCACTTTGCCTCATGCTCTTCTTTGTGCACAGTGGGGAGATGAGCTTCCTGCTGTCTCTTCCTATAAGGGCGCTAATCCCATCGGTTCAAGGCCCTCCTTTCTTTTTTTTAAATGAAATATTTTTATTTAGTTTTAGAGATAGAGGAAGAGATAAGGAGGGAGAGAAAGAAACATCAATGTGAGAGTGGAATATCAACTGGGTGCCTCCTGCATGCCCCCCTACCGGGGACCAAATCCACAACCTGGGCATGTGCCCTGTCCAGGAATCAAACCAACAGCCTTTTAGTTAGTGCATGGGATGGCACTCAGCCAACTGAGCCACACCGACCAGGGCCCAAGGCCTTACTTTCATGACTTCATCTAACTCTGTTTTCTAAAGCACCATCTCCGAATACCATCATATTGGGAGTTAGGGCTTAGCATTTGAATTCAGGGGACACAGACATTCAGCCCATGACGGTGCCTCCTTAACAGTTTTCAACGTTAAAATCCATGAAAGAGGCCAGGGTAGGACAACTGAACAATGTGGTGATAGTTCTTCCTTCCTGCTCCCCTCGGGGATGGTTCTTTGCATGTTAGATTAAGAGTCTACTTGAATATGCTGGAAACTAGAGATGAGAGTGATGTATTAGACAAGAAAACTTTTTCAAATGTGGGAGAAAATGGTATTAGGTTCCAGTAAAATAACACATAAAAATGCTATGTTATTAGGCTTCTCTTGTATATTAAAGAAAACTCTAGCCGTGACACAGGAACAACTGAAGAAACTGAAGATGGGTTTGTCTGGGCCTATTACATCTTCTGCTTTATGCTAAGAAGCACAGAAATGCCTATAAACCCACAACAGGTTTGGAGTAGGGGGTGCTCAGGTGGCTACGGAGTGATCATGGCCAAGGTCAGCTTGCCTTGGTGTTAGACATGGCTGCAGATACTTGTGAAAAAAACGGGGGAGGAAAAATATTTGAGTTGCGATGAGTCTGGGTCTAGGTGATTGGACAAGATCCAAAAGAAGGAGCCCCCCAGGGTATAAAACTGGGCTCCGGTCATTCTTGGAGTGAGCATGCACTCATTTTGGCTTCTTCTATCCATTTTTCCTTTTTCAGTTACAGCTTCTCAATTTCCTTTTGGCAATTACCTGTTTTCCATCCGATGTCGTCTTGTTTAGACTGCAAATCCACAAGCAAATCAATAAGATGCTCCCCTGGGGTTTTGCATCTTGAGAGGAGTAAGCAAACATCAGGGCAAGGTGGCTGAAGGTCATTCAATCCATGGGAGCATTTCTCAGCCAGGATCTCCATCCTCCCTTTTGTTTTTTATTTCATTTTTTAAAGATTTTCTGATTGTGATCTTTAAAAAAAGATATTACAGCTTTATGGAGCTTTAGCTCACATACTGCACAATCCCCCCATTTGAAGTACACAGCCTAGTGGTTTTTAGTGTATTCACAGAATTGTGCAACCATCACCACAATCAATTTTAGAGTATTTTCATCACTCTAGAAAGAAACTGTCTCCCTTAGCAGCCAATGGCCACTCGCCCCGCTCTCCAGCCCCAGGCAAGCACTCATTTCCTTGCTGTTTGTACAGATTTGCCTCTTCTGGACCTTTCATATGAAAAGAATCTGTAGTATGTGGTCCTTTGGAACTGGCTTCCTCAACTTTGCATAATTTTTTCAAGTTTTGTCCATCTTGTACCATGTTATTACTCCATTCCTTTTATGACTGAATAATAGCCCATTGTACAGACAGAGCCCATTTTAAATCCGCTCATCAGCTGACGAACATTTGGGTTGCTTCTCCCTTTTGTTTTTGTGAATTATTCAGCGCCCTTCCAATAAATTCCTTTTCTACTAAGTCAGGCAGGGTCGTTTTTCATTGCTTGAAGCAAAACAACTGTAACAGACACAGATCCCGCTATAGCCGTCCGTGGATAACATACATTTCAGAAGCAGGTGGGCCCCCAGTCCTGTGCCTCATTCATTTCTGCCTTTCTCTGAAGGACTCTTGGTGAGGTAGGTTAAGTATAAAAACCAGGGCAGCAAACTAGAACTTGCAGATCATTAAATTTCTCGGTGTCACTGACTCTAAGAAGGCAGCCAAGGTGTCTAGAGTCCCAAGAGAAATGTCACAACCAAGGGCAGACCCCCTCCCCTCTCTCCCACTCCTCAGAAGAGGGGAGTCAGGGACATCTAGCTTTGTTTTTCATTCTTTTAGTGTCTTCTCAATGCACCATTGCTCCTCGGGCCTTTATCACCCCCCCTGACCTTTCAAAAGCTATTCTCCTGCAAGAACTTAGACTTTCCATGTAAACCAAACCTGCATCTTTGTATTTTTTTTCTTACAAGCAAACATGATTTAGGATTCTAGAGTAGGAAGGGGCTCTGCTGGAGGCCAGGCATTCGGCTTGGCTTGCTCAGCCTGTAAAATGAGGGCTGGGGTGGTTGGACAGGTCAGTGTAGTTCAGCTTTCTTTAGCAACAGAAGCGATTCTTCCAAAGCTATCGTCGGAGGAAGCTAAGACATAGACGCGACCTTGAACGGCTACTCTATTTTATTTTTTCTTGTGACTTTTAGTATCTAACTCTAGTGGAGAAGGTGGTACTAAAGTCCCTCCCCCAGGAATGGGTGTGTCTGTAGATGGAGTAGTTTAGGGTTAAGGAGCCCTGCCGCTGCATGGAGAGGGACAGGGGACAGACAGCTCTTGAGGGTCAGACTCTACAGTGGGGTTTTCAGAGGGTGGGTACCAATTCACATGGTGGAAGTTTGAAGGAGTCCCTCCAAAATGGACCTCAGTCATGAGCACAAAGAAGCAGAACTCAGAGCTGGAGGTGCCCAAAGGCTGCTTCCTGGGGAAGGTGCTTTCTCCCTGGACCCGTGGGAAAGCTGGCCTCGCTGAGCAGTTGGCGGTGTTACTGCTTTGACTCGGCTGGCGTACTCCGGACTTTGAACGCAGTCTGGAGTAGACAGAGGACCCTGGGTGTCGTGGAGTGCCCTCACAAGGGGAGGTGCATCTCTGCCTGGCCTGTGTGAGGATGCACTGCCTGCCAGGGAACTGTGTCCATGCAGATGTGCCTGCAGGGGCGCAGCTGCAGGGCAGTATAGCTTCTGGGGTACAGGGGACAGCGGAGAGTAGCCACCGCCAGAGGGGACAGCGGAGAGTAGCCACCGCCACTGCTGGCTGGCCACTCAGGCAGGCAGGAGGAAACACCTTCTCAGTGGAAGGTTGTGCAGAGGCTGATCCTTGGGGTGCATATGAATCTGTGCTATGGATTGCTGGCCATCCAGCCCCCAGGGACCAGCCCAGGCCAGTGGAGTGGGAGCCAACGCCCATTCCGCCATCAAGGGTCTCATGGACAGCGGTTCCGGCTCAGGTCCCTGGGCCCAGCTCTATCCCTGCTCTGCGGTTCCAAAGAGGGGCTGCCTGAGTGAATGGGGCAGCGGTGTGCACACCTGCCCGGGGTGGTGCCCTCCGGCCCTCTGGTCCCTTGTGGATCCAGAAGTAGAATCTGTCAGCATGTGGGCATTGCACAGTGCTGGTGCCAAGGCGAGGAGAGGGCTGTGGAGTCCCTGCCCGGCTGCAGACAGAGCTAGCGCTCCTCTGGGGGCAACCTCCACCCCTCACCCCCCACCCTTCTCCTCCCCGTCTCCTCACAGTTCACTGGTGGGAGGCTGGAACTCTCTCCTGCAGACCTCAGTGACCCCTGACAAGAGCTTCTTGCTCATGCCATGTGCTCACTGTGGTCTGGGGGGATGCAGACTTTGCTGGTGCCATGGCAGAGGGCAAAGCGTTCTGCAAAGCGTCTTTCAGATCCCTTTCATAGCGGTCGCCTAAGACCATCCTGCATATCAGATATTTTACATGACGATTCATAACGGTAGCAACATTACAGTTATGAAGTAGCAACGAAAATAATTTTATGGTTGGGTCACAACATGAGAAGCTGTATTTAAAGGGCCAGAAGGTTGAGAGCCACTGGGTTAAACACTTGGGCCTAGAAAGAAGGCTCTTCACTTAGATTCACAACACATGGGCCGGGACTACTTTCTCCACCAAGAGAAGGTCAGAAGGGGGAAGTGCTGGGCCGACGCGACAGTACTAGTGGCTAAGGGGAGAGAGTGTGTATGGAGGGTCCGGGAGACCCACCCCTTCGGCTGGGTGACCTGTAGCTAATTTTTTAAGTCAGTGAGCCTCCGTTTCCTCTCTGGATGCTGAGGAACTAATACCTTTCTTGGGATGCCCCTAATGTTGAGCATATGAAATAAGACCGAAATAAACATTAGCTCGCCTCCTTTTCCTATTCAAATACCTCGATGGACATGATTTAATAATCACTTTGAATCTGAAGGGTAAATGCAGATAATGACTTAAGTTCCCGTTTGCCCCCCGCCCCCCTCCACCCCCCATTCCCCCACCCGCCACTCCTATGAGGGATGTTTGCATGCTCAGCGGAAGAGCTCAGTTGCACAGACCTGCTTTGGATGCTGTGGGGTAAAACCCTCTGAATGGCGGCCAGGGGTGCTCATCCCTGACCAGGGAACCCTCCCTTGGAATGTGGGCTGGACATAGGGACTTGAAACAGTGAAAGGTGTCACTTTAGAGATTAGGTGACTTAAGACTGGCTTCTGTTTTGCTGGTATCCTCTCTCCCTGGCCCTCTCTCCCCACTGCTGTAGTGAAGCAAGCTGCCCTGCTGGAGGGGGCCAGGTTGCAAGGAATGGGGCAGCATCCAGACAACAGCCAGAAAGGAAACAGGATTCTTGGTCGAGCAGCCCACAAGGAACTGAATCCTGCCCACAAACGCCAAGTGGACTGGGAAGTGGGTCCTCCCCCACTAGAGCCTGGAGAAAACTCTAGCCTTGGCAACACCGTGGGTTCGGCCTCCTGGGAGACCTTTAGCCAGGGGCACATGGGTGAGCCTGGCCTGGGTTCCTGATCCACAGAAAATGGGAGGTAATCAGTGTGTGTTGTTTTAAGCCACCAGGTTCTGGGATGATTTGTTATGCAGCAATAGGTAACTAATACAAACTCCAGCCACGCCAAGCATTCTGCTACTGATGGGCAGAACTGATGCCTTCCTCAAAGAGACAGTCTTGCTGCCACCATCCAATCCCCAAACTTAGCCTCACTCCTTTAAACAGAAATGGCATTTGCATTCAATCCAGTCTGGCCAGGATCAGGGCAGGCTGCTTTGGACCACAATTGTGCCTCCCTTGACCTCACAGCTCCCCAGGCTTGATGAGCTCTGCTCTCACTGTTTTAAAAGACCGAGCACATCCCTGCCTCTCACCCTGTTGCAGTTCTTTCATCAGAGGGCAGCATGGTTCAGTGGTTAAAATCAGATTATCTGGTGTGGAGCTTGGTCCCACTGTTTATTACCCGTGCCTTTGGGGACATTCTCCCACTTGTACCTTCCAGTTTTGTGAGTGTGAATGGGGGATAAAATGGCACCTGCGGCTGCCCGAGGGCAGGATGAGGGATTACCCATAAAGAGCATAGCCTCTGGCTGGGAAATGGCCGAGTGCTCCATAGATGCTACTTTCATTAACCTTAGACTTCATAAGGGGAGTATTTGCATCTGATGAGCAGCATACCCTTTCGGGGCTGTGCTAGCCTTAGCAATTGTATGCGGGTTATGCCAGTAAATCACAGGCAGCCAGGCCACCAACGGCCACGATTCAGCTCAATTATATTTATGTGCTGCTCCTTCTCCCCGAACCAAGAACCGGGTGTCATGACTGGATGCCAGAAGACTTCGTATTGGGGGTTTTATTTTGCTTCATTTATGTGGTGGACTGAGGTTCTCTGTTCTCTTCATCCCCGTTGGCCCATATGCTGCTTACCTCCAATGGGAAGGGCATCCGTTAGCATAATAAGGCCATGAGTGATGTCATGAACACAGCTGTGAAAGGCAAACTGTTCAGAGAATATTTTTCAAATAACTGATTCACTATTTAATGAATCTGTTAACTAGCTTGAAATGCTCCCCTCTGAGCAGTGAGGGACTAGCGGGGGCACAGGGACTCACCAGTACAGGCAGCCTCGAGGGGTGTCAGTAGAAAGGCAGAATAAAGTTGGGCCTAGAGGCAGGAAGAGCAAAAAGGAGTGGAAAGGAGACGGGAGAGGGGTGCTTCTGCGGGTTCTCACTGAAGACAATCAGAGGAGCCGTGGAAAACTCTGGCTCTATCCTCAGGGCTCTTGTGTGCATTTCTAATCGACAGCACACGACACTGGCTGCTTCTGTAATATCTCTGCACCCATTGGAGGGGTCGATACAGAATTGCAATGTAGTTTTTGTTGTGTATGGACAGAAGTGTGGGAAAGAGAGATGGAGCAGGTGAGAAGATGATGGTGGAAGATCTCTAATACCTGGGTCCACAGATAGGGTGGGAGGATAGAGAAATGCTTCTCCATATTTCACCCCGCCTCCATTATTTCCAGAATGGTTTAACTCCAGGGGAATCTCCGCCAACAAGTATTTACTGTGTACCTACTATGTGTAAACATACCTATTTTACTTTAAATTCAGATTGATGTATTCAGAAATACTAAGTTTTGAGGGAGGCTCAAAAATAATTTCTTTCCTCACAGTGCCGAGGACAGACGATCTGCATAGTCTCATGTTCAGGGTTGGACAGAGGCACGGGGCAGAGTTGCTACCTGACCTGCCCAGCTCTGTTTGCTGCAGGGGTGCACTGAGCCGCGGTCACCTTCGGTGAGATGTCACCCTCTGCCTCTCACAGATCTACACAGCTCCCTCACAAACCACTTCCTATTGGGGACATCTTGTGGCTCATTTTTCCCATGATTACTAACCATCAGTTTCATTAGAACTCATTTGACAGAAACTACATCTTTTTAGCAAAATCAGCCCCTGCCTAGGTCACGAACACTGGAATTTGGAAGCCAACATGTGTTTTGTGTTCGTTCTTACATGGCCTCTTTTTATGCTTAGAATGCACTTTTTTTTTTTTTTAACTTTTCCCTTTCACCTTTTGTCATTCTGTGTAAAAAGAGACTAAAATTCTAGGACTGTCATTGGGAAATTACCCCTGTAATTTTGTGAGCTGCATGCAGTGGGCATTTGTTTTTACCATTCTTTATATCCTTTCTTCCTCTTTCTCCTGACTGCCTCATGGTTCCTCTTTGGGAATGACCCCCCCCACTCCCCCCTCATATGGCTGCGATGAAGCTATGTCTGTAGTGGGGTCTCCTGTTCAGAGGTCACATAAAGCAGCGTACAACCCTCCATCTACAATGAGGGGCTCACTGTGTCGCTTAGAACTCTGTCAAAGCTAATGAGGCACAATGAGTCCTTCACTGGGGCGTGGGGGAAAGAGTGCTTTTGTTTTTCTTTCAGTACAAGAAACTCAGAAAGTTTAAGGGCTGGGCTACCATCACCATCTGGCCATAACTACCATCCGGCCCAACACAGGAAGTCTGAGGAGGATCCTTGGCCAGTGTGAATGAAGACCAACTGTGAAGATTTAAGAAATTACCGGGGCACATGGCCGTATCTGAACCCCAAATTTGTCTTAAGCTAGACCTAGTCCCGAACTTTTCATCTTACATAAGCCAATAATTTTTCACTTCCTTAAGCCACTTTAGACTGAATTCTATCACTTCAAGCCACAGGAGTTCTTACTAATACGGTTGCACTAGTGAAAGCAATTTTGATGCCTGAAAATGTGGCCGTCTGAAAAACTGAAGGAGGCAAAACAAAATAATGCTGGAAAGCATCTTGTTGATTAAGTAGTTCCCACCCCATTAATTAAGAGATAAGGAAACTGAGGTTCAGGATGGGGGAGTCTGTACAGGTGTTGACGTCGTTGCTTAGTGGTAGAAGTGGGAGTAGGACCAGAGTTGACACCACATTCTCTTTGTCACCTCTTCCCACCTAGATGACATGGACTCCCACTTTCTGAAAGAAGGAGTGTCCTCTCTCATTTATTTCAACCCTCAAGAGCTCACGGTGATGAGACACCTGTTCCTTCCTTCTCCTGTGGCCCCTTTTCTTTCATTTCTTTTCCTATTTGATGTAGTTTTATTTCTTTAAAAATTATTTCAAAATATTTCAAGCTCACAGAAAGCTCAGAAGTAAAATAACAGATACCATGTGCCTCAATCTAGAGTTCACAGATGTTAATATTTTTGCCACTTTCTACCAGATTTTAATTTTATTTTCAAAAGATGTAAAACATGGCAGTGATAGCTGAAGTCTGACTGACCGCCTTTCCCCTTCCTTCTGCTTCCCTTCTACCCTACCCAGCAATGACTACTACCTTAAATGTGCTTGTGTTTTTCTCAATCTTGCTTTGTGTTTTAAATGCATGAACAGTAGATAGTGCCGTGGGGGGCTTAATTTCATGTCACTAATATGGTACATATCTGGTTGGAGCTAGCCTTTTTCAATCAGCATTGTATTTTGAGATTTATTTATACTAAGGTGGAGGGCCCGGTAAGGCCCTCAAAATCTTTGGTCTGGTCCTGCCACGACATCAGGGATGAGTTCATTACATGTTTGACCAAATACAGCAGGCTAATTTTTAAGTTGATAATTTTGTATGGTGTTACGAATGATGTTACAAATATACAAATGGCCCTTAGCATAAGGTTCCATCACCCTTGATTTATGCTAACAGAGATAGATATCTTAGTCTCTATTTATATAAACATTTATTTATTTTGTCTTACTTCCTAAATGAGAGTTTAACTGGTTATACACTTTTATAATTTTTATTTATTTACTTTATTTTGAATCATTTTTGTTTTTCAATTATAGTTGACATATCCTATATAATAAAGAAGGAATATGCAAATTGACCATCACTCCAGTCAATTTGCACCCACAGCTGAGGCTAAGTTCCCATAACGAGCCTTAAGGAGCAATCAGCAGGGACCTGAGGCTGCACACCCACCCGCCTCCTGCATGGGGCTTGACAGGGGACCTCAGGTCGTGCCTTCCACCCGCAGGGCTTGACAGGAGACCTCAGGCTGCTCCCCCCACCTTGGCACCAGGCCAGAGGAACTCAGGCTGCACCCTCTTCCCTGATGCCAGGCCGGGGGACCTCAGGCTATGCCCCCTACCCCAGCACCAGGCCAGGGGACCTCAGGCTGTGCCCCCTGCCCCAGCACCAGTCTAGAGGATCACAGTCCACTCCCTCCACCCAGCAGGGCTTAATGGGGGACCTCAGGCTGTGCCCCCTGCCCTGGCACCCAGGGGACCTGAGGCTGCACCCCCCCACCTGGCAGGGCTTGACAGAGTGGGACTGGCCGGGTCTGGATCTAGCCCAATGAAGGGGGCCGTCCAGGTTTGGGTCTCGAGTGATTTTGAGGTGCACGTGGGTGGTTGAAGACTTGACTCTGGGTTCCATGGTGCACCCCAGACTCTGACAGGAGGAAGATTTTCATATACGTTTTACTAATTTTCGTTAATCTCTGACACTTCTATTATAGAGAAAGGGCAAATAGCAATATTAAAATTTCCTCTAATTAATCCCCTTTTAATGTGCACGGATTTCATGCACTGGGCCACTAGTGTGTATATATATAT
>PVJC01016299.1:0-22191 GCA_004026665.1 Murina feae | reverse complement strand
TTCTTGCTCTCTCTCTTCTCCTTCCTGCACTTCCATGATGCAAATGTTAATATGCTTGACATTGTCCCAGAGCCTTGCACTATCTTCATTATTTTTTCATCTTTTTTTTGTTATTGTTTTTGCTGTCGGATTGGGTGTTTTTGCTTCCTTAAATTCCAAATTGCTGTTTTTATTCTCAACTTTATCTATTCTACTGCTGATTAATTATACATTATTCTTCATTTGTTAGTGTATCCTTCATTTCTGACTGGTTCTTTTTTATGATTTTTAAAAAAATATATAATTTTATTGATTTTTTACAGAGAGGAAGGGAGAGGGATAGAGAGTTAGAAACATCGATGAGAGAGAAACATCGATCAGCTGCCTCTTGCACCGCCTCCCTCCCCACTGGGATGTGCCCACAACCAAGGTACATGCCCTTGACCAGAATCGAACCTGGGACCCTTGAGTCCTCAGGCTGACGCTCTATCCACTGAGCCAAACTGGTTAGGGCAGATGTTAAGGTTCTCACTAAGTTCATTGAGCAACCTTGTAACCAGTGTTTTGAAATCTCCATCTAGTAGATTGTTTGTCTCCATTTTGCTTATTTCTTTCTCTGGAGTTTTGTTGTTTATTCATTTGGGACATGTTTCTTTATCTCCTCATTTTGCCAGTCTCCCTGTATTGGTTTCTATGTATTAGGTAGAGCTGCTATGTCTCTCAGGCTTAGTAGAGTGGCCTAATGGGTGTTCAGTAGGGTCCAGTGGCACAGTCTCCCCAGTCACCCAAGCTGGGTACCCAAGGTGTGAGCTGTGTACACCTCCTGTTATAGTTGAGCCTTGATTGCTGTTGGCACATCAATAGAAGGGATTTATCCCCAAGATGATCAGCTGCAAGGACCGGTTGTGATCACTGACCACTGATCTCCAACCACTGTGAAGGATCAGTTGTGCAAGGGTCCACCCCACAGAGCAAGGCTTACTTCAGTGAGGCTGTGGTGCCTGTTGAATTTGCTCCTTGAGTATGTTGCTCATGGAGGTGGTTGGGGGGGTGATCCTTCGACATGATCTGAAGCAGTCCACTGGGTGCACTGGCTCTGGGGCCTCCCAAGAGGTGCTGGCCAAGGTCAGGTGCCACCTGTGTTCTGTCCAGGGCTACCCCCCATGAGCTACAAAGTGATCTGCAGAAGGCTGACAATTGTGCTAGATTTGGAAGTGATCAGGATAGGCCAAGCTGTGAACCAAGGCTGGCTGTTCCTAGTGCCAGGGCAGGGGCCACTTAGTGAGAGAAAGGGGGCACAATGAAACCAGATGCTGCTTGTTTGAGAGATTTAGGGAAATCTGAAGCATAGGACATGTGTATGGAAAAACCACTGGAAACAACTTGGATGGGCCTGAAAGTTGGGTGGTGCGGGGCTTCAGGGAATCACCCAGGGCAGGGCAAGCAGTGTGAGCCATGTTGATGGAGACTCAGATATGGCATCCTCCAGCTGCCTCTTCATGTGTAGGGGCTCATCAATGGAACAATGGCCTCTGCCAGAGTTTCTGTCTGGAAGAAACCTCTCTCCCCAGCTCTCTCCCTGATGCTGGACAAATGAGTTCCTCCCTGCATGTCTCTGGTGTCTTTTGAGCTGCTGTCCTAGTGCTGGAGCTCAGAGGGAGTAAGTCTGGGTAAGTCCATGTACCATGTTTGGGGCCCTTTAAGAAAAACTGCCTAGGACTGTAGCAGTCCTCTGTTTCTCGCAGCCTGTTGCCTCTTGTTCCTGGGCTTTCCAGTTCATACATAAGCATGAGACACTGTGGGGCTCCCTGACAAGTGCAGTCTTTCCCAGATGGCCCAGAGACACGGAAAATGGGAAATGCCACGCTCACCTGCATCTCAAGCTCAATCTGCATATTGTGGTTCCTGTCATGGATGCTGCCTTCCAGATCTAGGTGCTAAAGATCTGGCCCCCAGCTGGCTACTGGAGGCCTAGGAGGTAAAACCAGATGCAGGAGAGTTGATATCACAGGGGACAACTTTGACCAAAGAGAGATGAGAGCCAGCATAAAAAACTTTCTTCCTTTCCTCTCCAAGATGGACTATGAAAACATACTGTAGTTCAAACAGCCTCTCTGAAGACATCCTGAGAAACCAAGGAATCAACTGTGCTTCTTATGAAAGCTGTGATAGAATCCCTTTAATTTGCTCTCCTGCTTTCCCTAACTCCTGTTCTATGCACACTGCCCCCCACCCGACTCCAGAGCTGTACTTCCTATAGGCTGTAAATACCAAAGAATATTCCTCAAGCTCCATTTTCTAGGGAACTCTGGCTAAGATGTATATTTGCCACCTAACTGGAATCTGTCACCCCTCTAATTAGGCAACAATCAGAACAATTGGGGGAAGGCAGAGAGCCTCCTTGAGAAAAAGATACATTCCCTCCATTGTTTTTTCAGATGTTATCAGCCTTGAACAGACTGAAAGCTTCTGCTCTTCTTCCCTCATGGCCATGTTGCATCTTAGTGCTACACAAGGCAAAGTGAAGACAGTGTTTGGGAATCACTTGCATATGAGATTAGGCAGTGCTAAATCAAACCAACTTTCTCGATTCACGTGATGGGCTGCAGGTCCTTAACTCCCCCAACCCCACCTTCAGTATACACTGAGTGGCTAGATTATTTGAATGGCCAGATTATTATGACCACCCCATCATTACTTCGTTGGGCCACCTTTCGCCTTCAATACTGCAGCGATTCTTCTTGGCATTGACTCCACGAGACATTGAAAGGTGATGCGAGGAATCTGACACCATGCCTGATGAATAGCACTGTCCAGTTCTGTGAGATTTGATGGCTGTGGAACCAGTTGCCTGATGGCTCTTTTAACTTCGTCCCACAAAATGCTCAATTGGATTAAGATCTGGTGATTGTGGGGGCCACCTAAGCAAGGCAAAGTCTTCCTCATGTTCTTGAAACCATTCCTGCACAATACGAGCACCGTGGCATGGTGCATTGTCTTGTTGGAAGAAGGCATCTCCATTGGGATACCCCATCAACATGATAGGATGAACTTGATCAGCAACAGTGCTTAGGTATGTTGTGCTATTCAGACGTTTATAATGATCTGGCCCTCCAGCAACTTCAGTGTGAAATTATAGCTAATTTGCCTACAAATGTCAAGTGGTCATAATAATCTGGCCACTCAGTGTATATATAATAAAGTTTAACAGTGGCCATTGATGGAGCCTGAGAAAGTCCCTTAGTGCTGTTATTTCCTCTTTCTTTCTGTTGAGCAAATTATCTTTTCCAACCATGCCTCTTCGCTGCATCTGCAGGTATCCTGTGATAGTCATCTTCATTTTAACTTTGAGACTCTCTAAAAATTCATTGTGAAAACTATGTTCTTACCCCAGTGCTTTATCACCAGAAAAATGCTACATGGAAACATTTAATCATAAAATCTCAAAAAAGGAGAGAGAGAGGAACCCTAGTGCATAGTATATTGGAGATTCAATATTTGTTAAAAGACTGAGCACACTTATATAAGAAAACCTAAATTTGTGAAAACGTCTAAGAGACTGGAATGAGGAGACATGGGATTTAGCCCTGCCAGCAATAATCTGGGGTCCTTGAGTAGGTTGTCTTAACCAAATTGACCCCGAAATGACTTCTGAACACCCTTACTGTGTGAGGAGAAAGCCCCGGGGAGTACGAGACAGAATCTTGCTTCTGATGAAGTTCAGGAGGTTAGATGGCTCCTCTCTCAGCATCCTGGCAATGCATGCTAGCCGGACTCTAATCTTAGCCAATGGACTGGTCCTGCCCAAGAATTTGAGTCTAGAGCAAATAATACTATAAAGCAAGTGACCACTTGGAATTACTTGGGTGGTGGCAGTGTCAACTCCTTGGGCCATTGGTCGTGGCAACTGGCCAGCCATGGCAATACCTGCGTAGGCCACACCCTCTGTGTGGCTCATGGAAGCTGCAGTTCAGCCCCACCTTCCATTGCTTCCTGGAGCTCTGAGCCTGGATCCTCAGCTGTGCTATCTGAGTCAGTGAACTATGTGATACAGTTTGGCATTTAAAAGCCAACACATAAATTATGTTTTAATTTGTTTTTAGGTAAATAAATGCAGGAGTCTTAAATTTTAAAAGAAATTTTCATTCAAAAATGAAAACGTTTTAGAAGAATGGGAAGGAAAGACTTTAAAAACACATAAAACATTATGATGTTTGTGAGTGCAACTGGAGACTCTAAAGTTCTGCTGACACTCATGAACCTGATCAGCCACATGGAGATCAGCTTGACCAGCATTCCCATCGTTCTGTAAACAAGGCCAACAGGTCACACTCTCCTGCCATCTCAGAGATTCACGATGCAGGTTACAATACACAAATGGCTCCCGTAAGCCTTGCAGTAAACAAGCACACTTCAGATGGTAATGTGCCCCACCTTTCACAAATGTATTTGACTGTAGGACTCTTGTTCAAGGAACACCTAGAACACATATTTGGGCTAATATTCTGTGGAACCCAGTTTGGGAAACGCTCATCTGTTAGGTAAGAACAAAATCCTGTAGCAAAAAGCCAAATAACACATAATATCAAAACCCATGGCAAACTCCAGGCCTGTAAATATAGTTTAATATACAGAAGTGACGTAGCTAATGAACAATGTCATTAATAAACATTTTATTTACACCTTTCAAATCATCAGTCGTCATCCGGCTTAAGTGATATATTCTACTTCATTAAGTGACACCACAGTCATTAGAGCCTTGAGGAACCACACATTCGTCTAAATTTTAATTGTTTTGGCTCTCATCAGGGCCTAGGCTCAGCCAGGCAAGACTGTCAACTTCCACTGACAACCCATAAGCTACTTTCTAGGGAGACTCATAATTACTTTTGCACCGAGGATTATAAATAAACAGAACATAATATTTTCTAATGGTTAGGGGCAAGATCAGACAGAGGTGAGTTTAAATTCTGATTCTCCAAGTGTCATCCTGGAGAAGACACCTAAACTCTATTCCTCAGTTTCTTCATATATAAAATAGGGATTTTCCTGTTTTGATGGCTTGTTTGAGGATGAAACGAGATTATGTAAAATGCTTCATGCACTCTACCAGGCACATGATAAATGCTCAATAAATGCTCACTATTATTTTATGAACTTCAGATCCCGAGTTTACTAACTGTTTTTCTCTTTTGTGAGGAATAACCTTTTCCATCCTTGGGGGATATATATAGTCACTGCAGCGCTAATGCATCAAACTGATATTTACCTACGTGCCATTTACAAATCCTTTGGATTGCAAGTAAAACTCCTTGGGGAGAGTTATTATATGCAGGTTTTGATGGCCTCCTTTCATATTCTATCACAGAGTACGCTTCTGAGGAGACAGGGGAAATGATGGGGAAGCATCTGTACTCAGATACTTTCAAAGAGTTTGCACTGTCTGACATTTCAATGGCAGGGGAGGAGGAAAAGAAAAGATATATATATATTTCAAAATATATTTTATTGATTTTTTACAGAGAGGAAGGGAGAGGGACAGAGAGTTAGAAACATCAGTGAAAGAGAAACATCGATCAGCTGCCTCCTGCACACCCCCCACTGGGGATGTGCCCGCAACCAAGGTACATGCCCTTGACTGGAATCAAATCTGGGACCCTTGAGTCCCCAGGCTGACCCTCTATCCACTGAGCCAAACCGGTCAGGGCAAGAGGCATATTTTCTGTACCACCTATCTCCCCTTAACACTTGACAGCAGCACAAAGCCATTTTGAGGGCTGCATGGGTCAAACAAATGATTCTAGGGATGTGCCAATAGGATTGCATCGAGGCCAAGGTTTCTGACAGCCTATGAGGGATGCTGGTCTAGAAACTTTATTACCAAAGTTGAGAATGAAGGTTAAATGATAGGTGGATACTGCAAAGTGGTTTATTCCAACCCTCGTTCCAAGTACCCTTTTCCGTGGCCTGTCTTTATTATATGGATTGGTAACGCTTACAAACAAGAAAGAGAAGGGAGAGGCAAAAGAGAGGAAGAGGAGGAGGGAGAGGAGGAAAAGAGGAGAGAGGAAAGCAGGCAGCCACGTCAAAGCAAAGCCCTCTCTTTGCTGGTTGCTGTTCTGGCTAATGGGTCCACAGTGGAAGGAGGGTTCCCTTCTCCAGCCCTCCTTGCATGCAAGTCTTTGTACTGTGACTGTGCAGCCACTCCCATCAGGAGGTGGGGTCTGTTTTTCCAGTTTTTGAAGCTGAACTGGCCTTGCAACCTGCTTTGGCCAATAGAACAAGGCAAAGTGATGTTGGCCAGGTCCTGAGGCCAGGACCCACGAGGCCCCGCATGCTTTTGCCCTCTCCTGGAAATGCTGCAAACACCACTGTGGCCGGTGAGAACAGGCCCAGGTGAGCCTGTGGGATGAGGACAGATGAGGGCCAGGCACCCCACCCACAGAGGCTGACCCACCCCATTGACACACAAGAAAACCTCGTAGACAGCACTGCCCTAACTGCCTCGCCAGGAGATGTTCATTAAGTACGTGGGGGTTGTCAATGCCCCAGTTTGGGATGGTTGGCTAAGCAGCAGCGGAGAAGTGCTACAGAGCAGAAGTGGGCGTCTGGTGGTACCATTCTCCCTCGTCCTTGCTCTTCTGCCCTCAGATGCCTGACCATGTGACAGTCGGAATTTTCCAGCCATCAAGCAACCGTGAAGGAAAGGACAGACCTCTCGTTTTTTATTTCTGTTGTTGTTAATCCTCACTTGAGAATATTTTCCCATTGATTTTTAGAGGGAGTTGAAGGGAGAGGGAGGGACACACAGAGAGAAACATCAATGTGGGAGAGACACATCAATCAGTTGCCTTTTGCACATGCCCTGGGCTGGGGACTGCAACCAAGGTATGTGCCCTTGACTGGAATCGAACTCAGGGCCCTTCAGGCCAAGGGCTGACACTCTACCCATTGAGCCAAACTGGCTGTGGATGCAAACCAGACCCTGCAGGCTCTATGCTTGGGAAGGATGTGAAGTGTAACCCAGTCTTACCTTCCCCCAATCACCCTATTTACAACATCCCTGGCAGGCTCATTATCATGCAACCCCCTTCTCCTCTTCCTTCCCCCCCTCCCCCGCCCACCGCCATTGCTAAAAAGCGACAGCCAATCGAACCATAATCTGCCTACATTGCTATTACCACTGGGCACAGTCCTAGATTCTCGTGCTTTCTGATTGTACCTGTGAAGTAGCCTGAGAGTAAATGGAATGGACGCAATATAGGAGGCTGGGCTGGAGGAAAGTACAGAATACAAAGCAGCAAAGCACGTTTATAAAAGACTAAGTTTTCTTCAATATTGTGCTTTATTTAAAAAATTCAAAAACACAAAGAAGAGATCAAACTAAATCTTGGTTTCTAAAACATTAAGTCATATTTCTATTTCTTTCGTTAATTTTAATGTATTTTTATTGATTTCAGAGAGGAAGGGAGATGGAGAGAGAGATAGGAACATCAATGATGAGAATCATTGATCGGCTGCTTCCTGCACGCCCCCTACTGGGGATCCAGCCTACAACCCAGGCTTGTGCCCCTGACCACAATCAAACCCAGGACCCTTCAGTCCCCAGGTTGAGGCTTTATCCACTGAGCCAAACCGGCTAGGGCATGTTTCTATTTCTTATGATGCATTTGGTCCTTGCGAAACATTCCACATTTATCTCACGGCTTTCATACCTCCGCCCTTGAGGGAACAGGACCATTTCACTTCCTACAATAACAACAGTTGTTATTTATTTAACACCTACAATATGCCAACCACCCTGCTAGGCACTTCACTCTCATAAATCATATAATTCTCACCACAGACCTATGTGGTATTATTTTGCCCTTATCAAGGATGAAAAAATTAAAGTTCAGAGATTTTAAATAATGCATTTCCAAAGGCCTCAAAACTGGTAGAGTGGGAATATTTAAACCAGTTTCATAGATCTCCAAAGCTCATCTTTCCACTACGACTTGCTGTTAATAAGCAGCAGCCTAGCAGCCTAATGTATTCAGAAACAACCTTTTTTTATTTTTATTTTTTTCTTCTCCAAATATCCTTTTGTGGAAAAAAACTTAAAAAAAAAAAAATCACATTCCGCTTCCAGTAGGGAGTCACCCAATGGTAGGCATTCATTCGTGAGAGAGAAGAGAAGGGAGAGACCAAGTTGTGTGTGTCTGTGTGTGTGTTTTTTTAAGTCACTGCATCCAGAAAGTCCGGAGACTATTTGAACACATCCATTGGAATCGTGGGGGCAAGTGTGATGAATAAAGCTCCTGGTACCTAGAAGATCCTAATCACCTCACAAGGTCAAAGAGGCAAGGTGAGGAAATAGGTGTTGCCCCAGGGTTCTCCATGTCTATGATATTCTCTGTGGATTAGAGGTGATTTGGGCAAATCAAAAACCACTAGGAGGGCCCGCAAAGCCTATCTCAGAAATGTTTTAAATTCACGAAAGAAAAGCAGTGAGGGAAGGAATAGGAGAGACTAAATAGACCAAATTTAGTCTCTGTTTCCCTATTTCAGTCTTTATGACTGAATATGTCAGACCAGTGGTTCTCAGACCTTGCTCTTGCATGAGAACCACCTGGACCACCTGCTAAAAACCAGACTGCTGGGCCCTTCCCCAGAGTTTCTGATCCACTAGGCCTGGGGTGGGGTGTGATGATTTATATTTCCAACCCGTTCATAGGTGACCTTAATGTTGAAGGTCAAGGGGCCACACTTTGACTACCACCACCTCCTAAACTATTCCTGGAGCCTGGCAGACTGGAGTGGTGAATGCATGCAGCACACAAACGTAATGGATGGACGGGGGAAGACTGGTTAGCCTCCACATGTAAAACCTCCCCATTATCGGTCAGCTAGGTTACTGGAGGACAGCTGATCAGGGTGACACACTTTTATAACAAGGGTGAGAGAAGAAGTTTGACTTTAGAGTTAG
This sequence comes from Murina feae, assembly GCA_004026665.1. Lineage (NCBI taxonomy): Eukaryota > Metazoa > Chordata > Mammalia > Chiroptera > Vespertilionidae > Murina > Murina feae. The sequence continues at coordinate 13,244 of PVJC01016299.1, read as the reverse complement.
ATCTTATTCTACCACTAACTCTAATTAAACCCAAGCTCAATCACTAGCTGTGCCACTTAACATGGGAATCTTAATGTTTCTAACCTTCCTTTTCCTGGTCTGCACCAGGGAAATCATATCACCTAACTTGTAGAATTGTTACGATAATAAAAGCAGGCGTAGCTGAAAGACTACCAAGTGGTTTTTAAGAACTAATACTGCTTCAGGGAATTGGGTAAAGTCATCCAACTTCCTCTGAGGGTTGTTGATTGGGGTATTAACACTCGAAAGGTGAGGTCAGAGCCAACCTGAGTTATTCCTCCTCGCCTGACTCTATAAACTGAAACTTCGGGGATAGAGGCTTGTTTAAAGAGCGGTCTAAAGATCACTGATAGCTCTTAGTCCTCCCGGAGGACTGAAATGTATCTGGGTCTTAACCCATGGCAGTGTCTACTACCAATGAAAGGGAAGAGCTGGACTTTTCCACCAACACCAAGACCTCTGCAACACTTATGAACTCTTACCACTTTGCTTCTAGCGCTACATAGAGCTTTCATTCTGGTGCTCCAGAACTGAGGAAAAGTAATACCATCAAAGACATGTGTTTCAGAAGTGACACATTAAGCCATATCAACAATGGTCTATGGAGGCAGCTTGTGGTGATGTCATCCCAGGAGGCGTGGAACTCTGATCATCAATGACCTTACCCATTCACGGTTGGGCTGGTATCACAAGAACTCATTTTCCCAAATAGACACATAGCATTGTCAGTTGCTAACAAAGATAAGGCTGGGCAATGGCCCCATGAACCGGGAACAGTGGATCCTCTTGAGTTGGATGACCATCATCCAGAATGTAAACCCATGTCTAATGTTTCCCCCAGATGGTAATTATAACCACTACTAGAGGCCTGATGCACGAAAATTCATGTAAGGGTAGGCCTTCCTTCCTGCAGCTGCTAGCACCGGCTTCCCTTTGGCACCCAGGACCCAGGCTGGCATCCCTCAGTCCCCGGCTTCATCAGGAAGGACATCTGGAATGATGTCCGGAAGATGTCCAGTCTAATTAGCGTATTACCCTTTTATTATTATAGATTCTCCATAGAACAGTATTGGAAAAGCAAGTTAGTTACTGTCTGACCTAATTACATGTGTAACTTTTAGAATTTGTACTGGCTTCCTCAAAAAGAAAAGCTAGTTATTTTAGAGACGGTAGCTATAATGACACAACGATAACATGGGTCTAATGAGAAATTGTATCAAATTAATTCTTTCTGAAAGAATAAATGTTTTTGCTCAGAAAAAAATCACTCCAGCTTTTCTTTGTTCTGATCTTTGTAACGAATTTTAAAGATCTCACACTGTGTCTGTTCCATTTGTTCTGAGAGTCTTGCGATGTCCCTGGTCAAAAGTAATAACAAGAGCTTGACCAAAGCCCCAGTCTTTATTATCTCGATGCGTCCTATCACCCTGGGCAATTAAAGTCAGTTGGTTGAATTACTTTCAGACTTTTCACAGTTTTAATATCACAGCTTCAATAAGGCGGGCATGAGCAAGGAAGACAACTGAGTTCTTCGAACTAAGAGCCATCAGAATCAATCATCAGCCTGAACTACATCCCACCTGCCTTGATCAATGGGCAGATAATGGTTTGTGCACTGCAGAGGTATTTTTCCAGGGTCAGTCATGAATGGATGGCTTCAATTTCCCAAGCAGTTTATGTCCAGCTCCTTACAATTTGACTGAAGCTTCGTGTCCAGAACAGAACTCCATTTCTGGGTAACATCAGCTCAGATGTCCATTGAGGACATGATATTTAAATGATGAATCCTTTATATCAATCTACTTGGGTGAAGCTATATGTTAAGAAGCATTTTTTAAATTAATATCTTAATTCTTTATGACAGCAGCTCTCAAATATGACTATGCATCAGAATTACCTGGAGGGCTTATCAGAACACATTGTGGGAAAAGTCGAGAGTGGAGCCCAAGAATCTGCATGTCTAAGTAGCTTCCAGGTAATGCTGTTTTTATTGGTATGGGAGCCACACTGTGAGAACCATTGCTTTAGAGGAACCAATACCACTTTTATTTTTTAAATTAAGTTCTCATGGTTTCTCATGTGGTATACAAAGAGCTGGGAATACAGAAGCTACTGTGAAGTCCTTACCTTGCTGGATAATTTATTTCAAAGAAGAGTCTGACGTGGAGAATTTGTTTGTTTGTTTTTAAAAATATCATCAACTCCTAGATTACCTATTAACCTCAAACTTGAGAAGAGGCAATATGTCTACCTGGTTCTGAGAACATCAGGTCATATTTGTTCATAGATGTCAGAGAGACCACAGCTCAGAAGAAATGGTTTTGCAATAATATAAATTCCACATCTTCTTGTTTCAAATGTGAGGTTCCCAATGAAATGGTTCACAAACAAGGTGACAAACTCAAGAATGAGGGCAAATTTATATCCCAGAAAGGTCCTTAAATATGTAATAAGGACCCCTCACTCTAATCTTCTTCATGGAGGAACGGGATTGGAAACACCCCAGAGAGCACAGGACAGGGCCTTAGGTTCCTGGATGATTCCCCAAAAGGGCCATCAGAGAGAGCTGAAGAGTGGTAATATTTACAAGAGTGCTTCAGATTCAGAAACCATCAGCCAAACTCCTTATTCTAGCATTCCCGTCTTACATCCAAAAAGCAAATCAAGTTCTAGGGAAAACAACAGTACTGTTCTCCTTTGGAATACTTTTCATTTTGCATATATAGGTCATTTGTCCATTGGAGGTTCCTCAGTCTCTATTTCCTGAGAGATGGGTAAGTCTGTATGAGTGTGTACTGGTATATGTGAAAGAGAATAAAATGAACTGGATATACCTAACATTTGAGCGCTGCTACTCTAATAAGGAGAACCCTAATGGCCCATTCTGCTTCCAGGATTCAAGTTAGGTCTCTTACTTACTAACACATGAACTATGGAGAATGTTAGCAGTCGGCCTGAGAAATGTGACTAACGTGGTATCCTAGGAGAAGCCCAGTCTCTAGTGTAGTATAAGAGTGAAGAGCACAGACCTGAAGCTAGTCTACCTGTTCCCAACAGAGACTGCAGTAGCCGTATAAGCTTGGCCAGGTTACCTAATCTCTCTGTGCCTTAGTTTCCTCACCTGTACAATTCAGGTAGTAATAGTCCTTCTCTTAGAGGGCTGTTACGTCCAGTAAATGAGCTAATATCTGTAAACTACTTAGAGAAGTGCCTGGCACACAGAAAATGCTATCTAGAAAATGCTAGCTATAATTATTTATGTCCAAATCCTGTGCCATCCTCCTTTTGTTCTATGCAAATTCCTCATGCTAATGCTATTTAGACTGGCTATGATCCAAAATGTAGACTACTGCTATAATTATCTACATATGGCAACAGGATCTTTCCAGAACAACCCTAATGATCTTGATTAGAACCAATCACCTGTGCCTATTTACCCAGAAGAATGATTGGCAGGGTTTTGGAAGGACTGGGTATTCCAATTATACTCTCATCGGGTATGAACTGGTTTGAGTGAATATGCTGCCAATCAAAATCATGCTAAAACACATCAATTTCTGTGTATTTTATGCAACCCAACAGAGAAACCAGAAAAAAAAAGAGAGAAGAGGAACCACTGATTCAGTAAATGTTGTTTGAGCTTTCGTTATGTTCTGTGCATTGTGCAAGATGATGCAGATTGAGAGATGGACAGGACACTCCCACTTGCAAGGAGCTCACTGTCTAGTGAGGGAAACAGTTTAGAAAAATGAACCGATACTGTACAATATACTAAGGCTTACAGGCCCATGGGCTGCTGGGGGAGCACAGAGGCGTTGCCTAGAATGGCAGTGCCTATCTTGGACTGGGGAGATGAGGTCCTTCCATAGTCAAGAAAGGAAGAACTAAGTGCCAAGCAGGAGTCAGCCTTGCCAACAGGTGGGCAAACATGTTCCGAGCTGCTTACAAGAGCTCAGAGGTACCGGTGATGCTGAAGAAAGTGGGAGAGACAGGAAAGCAATTAATTCGTTAGGGTTCTCAACCAGGAGTATAAAATGACAGAACGTCAACGATGAAGGGATGGGAGCTAGCTGCTGAATCACAGGCTCACTCTGGTGGGAAACAGCTCCCAGACCAGCAGTTCTCAATTGGGTGAAGGTTTGGAAATGACCGATGCCCCAGTCACAGCCCCAGAAACTACGACTTGATTTGTTGGGGATATAACCTGAGCAACAAGATTCTTAACTCTCACTCCCCAGATCATTGTGATGTGTACCCAGGGTTGAGAGTTTATAATTCTGGTACCTAAAGTTTGCTCCTGGACCAGCAGCAACCCCCAGGACTTGTCAGAAATGCTGCATCACAAGCCCATCCATATCTACTGAATGAAGATCTTAATTTTACCATCCCCAGGTGATTCACAGGAGAGTGTGAGAAGCACTGACAGCAGTCGAGCTGTGTATCAGATTCACTTTGGAAGCTTACCAACGTTACAGATCGGCACTTCTACAGATTATGATTCAAGGGGTCTTGGGTGGAGCCTTTAATCTGCATATATTTTTTTAGGTTTTGGTGAGTCTGATAAGCAACTGGAGTTGAAAACCGCTGTCTAACTGTGCAGTTAAAGGTGGACAGAGGCCCTTAGGGCGAGATATTTGATCAGATTGCTCTTGTGCAAACAGTAGGGGAGAGGGAAGGCAGATACTCCCTATTCTCACATAAAGGGAGTTCTACATGGAGAAGAAGAGCATCATGCAACTCAGGGATGTTTGTGGGAGGGGCTGTATGGCCCCTTGCAGCTGTGGAGGGACAGATGGAAATGATAAATGAGCCCACAGGCGAGGTCATCCTTTTTGTGATATAAAATGACTTACAACTTCAATGTGATTTTCCAAAAGGAGACTTCAGGAGCAAAGAATAGAACTCGCCTTGAGCTTGTGTGTGTGTGTGTGTGTGTGTGCACGTGCGTGCACTTGGTGCAATAGGGCATTATTGTGAATCCTTGGGCACTCTTTGGTTCTTACAAGAAAGTCTCTCCAGTTGAGAAGTCCTTGTGATTCATGCCTCACACTGACCTCCTTCATCATCTGGCCTGCAGCTTATAATTGGGAAAGTTCAAGGCCCACATAAGCAGTGAGAAGGCAAAATGGAGGTGGCCAGCCAAACAAAGAAATGGCCATGTGAGGTAGCCACACTCATTTTATTTCCTCTTCCTCTTCGGAGAGAGAACTAGAAGTTTGGTGTCTGAGCCAGGAGGGACCTGAGACACAGAGGCTCAAAGCCTCTGGACTATTCTTATCCTCATTCCAATTGTCCAGATCAGGACCCTGCCCCAGGTCCCCCAGTACCATTCCCTGCCCAGTGAAATTCCCACCAACTGAATCTTTCAGTGCCTGGTACAGGGTCAAATACATTGACTGATGAATGAATGGAGCGGATGAATAGATGAGTAAATTAAAAAGATGATATTCCTCTTGCACTGACTTTTTTTTCCACTCAAAAGTACCAAGAAAAGAGTCTCAGTATCACCTGCGCCAGGAGCTGTTCACTGAGTCTGGCTCTGATCTTCCTAGAAGCTGCTTGATATTTTTATTTTGACAAAACACCTCCCTTCTCTGGCTGAAGTGTATAATTTCCTACCTAGCTCTTGTATGGTGCCTCAGCCTTCACAGAAAGGACAAAGAGAGCAGGTGTGAGAGCTTCCTGTGCGTGGGTGTGGCCTCAGCACTGCAGGGCACTATCCCCCTGCTGTCCCTGCCTTGGGTTTCCAGGTGACTGAGCTTCCGAGTGGTCCCCATGGAACCTGCCTGGGGTTGATTGACAAGAGGCCTCTGGGAATACCCCCCATCCCTCCTTTCCCTCTGCCTCCAATTACCCAGGGAGGGAGCGGATGGAGAACATATTTAGAAAATGCGTTCATTGTTGCTTTTAAAAATCTCCTCTGTAATTAGATACTATGCGGGTAGTCAACCACGAAAAGCGACAACCAGTGCTGTCAGGTTCCATAAAACAAAGGAGAAACCTATTAATCTAAATGAAAAAGAGGCGGGCTGAGCCTCAGCACCTGTCTCAGCCCCTGCATGCCTACACTCACCCAAACGACAGTCTCAATTCAGGCAATGCCCACTCTGCCTGGGCATTTCCAGACCCCTGGCTGTGTTGTCTCGAGGTCACTGAGTCTTTGATCTTTCTCACAAAACCCATCTCATTAATAATGGAGCCAGTTTTGTTATGCTCCCCTCCTAAAACTTCCAGAATGGGCTCCTGAACCTCCCAATTGCAAAACAAACAAAGAATCATATTCTTAGCACTTTTTGCATCATAGTGGCTCCTAAAGAGTTAACAGGTGCAAAGACCTACTAGAGCTCCATACTGTTCCCTGATGGCTTTTGAACAGTCTCCAATCATCTCTGAGCCTTAGGAGTAATTGCTCTCTGAAAAACTGAGCGATTCCAGCGAGTGTGTATTTTAAGTAGGGTGCCGTAAAAAGCCTTAGTTGCATTAGCATAACCACCAAGAAGCACTGTCTCTCAGGGGCATTTACTGTCTTGATGAGCCACATAGGGTGAGTTCTCCTTCAACCTCCTCTCTCCACAAGGGATTGCTTCAGGGTACTCAAGTCAAAGGATGAGAGGCTGTGAGGTAGTCAATCCAGAAGCTCCCAGGCCAAGTACTGCAATTCTTTCCACTGGATGCAGTGCTCCAAGTATTTGACTGACCAGAGGAAGAAAATGCACCTTCTGGCATCTTCTCCTAGACATCATTGCTCATTCCTTTACAGAGGGCTGCCTCAGTGCCTTATAGGAATAGCCTATACTTTCCACCCAGAAGTGACAGACCCCGTACTATTCACAATTTGATCTGGCTCTCCTTCTGAGTGCAAGAAGAATACATTTCTTTGCTGTCTTGAAGCGCAGCATGTCTATGTGACCTGCTTTGACCAATGACAAATGAGTGGGAGATGCATGTATTGTATCAAAATGGAACATTTTACCAGCCAATGTGCCACTTTTCCTGCTCCTCCTTTCCTCCCACATTAGATGAGAAGTTCAGTATTTTAATTGGATAAAGTGACTCAGAGTAAAGGGTCATTGTGAACTGCAGCCTAATCAAGGAACATTCCCCAACCCATCCTGCGACCCCTCACAATATTTGCTGAGAGAAATTTCAAAATTGCTAAGGATCAGTGCCCAGCAAGTGTGTCCCCTTCCTCCTCTTTCTGAATTCAGAGAATTTGTTGTGGTTTCCCTGTCTTTATTCTACCACTTTGGAGTGTGTGTGTGTGTGTGTGTGTGTGTGCGCGCGCGCAGGGAGATATGTACTTTTTTTTTTTTTTGTACTTTTATATTATAGATCTCTCAAGGTATTAAGACCTTATGTGGGAACTTGGTTGTGGGGAAAACTTTTGGAGATTAAAGTGCATGGAAAAAAAGCAAGATTTATCTGGAAATGTAAAGTATAAGTGGGATTTAAACTGTGAAATGTGGGAGAATAGAATTAGGTTTCAGGAAGGCAAGGAGAAAATTGTACATTCAGTGAAAGGTTAAATATACCAGACAGGCTAACCATATATGCTCTGAACTGAGTAGAGAACAACCAAAATGACTAGAAAGATTGAAGAACTTGAATGCCTAGGTAATGGAAGAAATATAAAAAATGAGGAGCCACTCTAAGATTCTGAAAAGGAGTATAAATTTGCTGAAAATGATACTGAAGGAAGATTAACCTGGTGATGGACTGTGGGAAGGTGCACAGCAAAGAGGGTAGAAACAGATTTCACTTAGGCAGCTATTACATTAAATTGGAAGTGAGTTTTAAAAAGTGTGCATTGGGAAAGTGAACAAATGTGAAAGATTTAAAGCATGTGTTGACTATAAATCAATACAACAAGGATGGTGGGAGTGTATATCAGAAAAGTCAAGCAAAAGTGATGCTCACACTTCCAGTTTGGGCAACTCAAGGAAAATTATGTCAACAAATTTCATCAAAAATAGAAGCTGGACTTAGAGAAAAGATGCAGATTCAACTTACGACTGTTTGAGGTGATGGCACAAATGCACCCAGGTCCCCTCCTTTTTCACTCCCAATGCCAGAACTCTGTTAAAAACTATCAGTGGAGCTCATCAAAAGACAAAGATTGAGAGAGACATGATGGACTTTGATATATATAGCCTACAAGTAATGATGACAGGAGTCACACATGTAAGTAAGTACATCCTTTAATGGAAAGTTTCAAGAAAGCAAAGAATGGAGGATTAATCCAGAGCTTGGAAAATATGCATATCTGTGGAGTGATGGAAGGAAACTATACCCAGACAAATAAGGCACGGTCAAAGGAAAACTGTAGTCTGTCCTCATGAGAAATTACTTTCAATTAAGAGTTGGAAGTCCATAGTAATAAATTTAGGAGAAAAAGCAAAACAAGAAGATTGAAGACCGAGACAAGTCTTTGGATCTGGAGATTTAATCTTTATCAAGGACCTTTGGCAGTAGAGTTTAGCCTAGTTTTTTGCCTGAAGAATTGCATTATCATCTGCTAAAATCCTTTACCCTCAGCATGGCTCAATCCTATATAATAAAAGCCTAATATGCAAATTGTCCCCTAGACTGGGATTTCGACAGGGAGTTCAACCAGGGGGAGGGCCAGACAGCCAACCACCCATGGCCCCTCCCCCAGGCTGGCTCCACCCTGGTTGGTGGCGATGGCAGGTGGTCAGGGGAAGGGAGGCCCCAGGTGGCAGCCAGCAGCCGCTAGGTACCCTACCTGTGCACAAATTTTGTGCACTGGGGCTCTAGCATTTCCATAAAAGTCCTCCTATGAAAATGGAAAATGGGGTGATCATATAATTCCATACTTCTCAATGACATAATATTTAGTCTTACATCCAATTAGTAGAATTAATAACAACTGATTAGGGTTTTTCCACAGTCAGCAGCAAAAGTACTAAGTGACTATTACTAGTGCATTACACATAAGGCCATGCACCATGACTGATCAGGTATGATTTGGCTTCATATGTGTGGCTTTATCCATATGCCTGTATACTCCATAAACCCTTTCCATCTCTCTATTGTATAATACAACCAAAAGCTTTCTAATCAAAAAGCTCTGTCTTAATTCCAGCCCTGTTACTGTAGTTCTAGCTATTGCTCAGTATAACCTGAAAACAGAAAGTGCCTAGATTTTAAATTACTTTTAATAAAAAAAATCAGCAAGTCATTTTTTGACTCCTGCTGCAAGCTCCATGGTGAACACAGACAGTCTAAAAAAAACCAAAATAAAACAATAAACTATGTAAAATAGAGAAAAAAGGAGATAGCACATTCCTTAAAGTTTTTAGGAATGAGAAGATTCATCCTAAGTGTGAAAGCACTGAAAAAGTGTCCTGGTAGGTCCAAGGACTGACTAAATGAATTCAACACCACAGCCTTCCAAAACATTGCTTCTAGATGAGAAGGTGGTAAAGAGAGAGGGAGAGAAGCTCTTTGGAGATTGGCTGGTGAAGGAGGAAAAAGAATTGGTGAGGGCATTTTGTCCTGTAAGACAAAAGAGGGAGAAAACCAGGACACATATCCCTTTCCTAATAACAGTAACAACCATGACGACAATGCTAAAATTCATTAGAGAAATTATATTTTCTATACTGATAGAAAAGGAAGGAGAATAAAACTTGGGTGGTCAACACACAATAGAGAGTATATGAATGTCATATTATAAAGTTGTGTACCTAAAATTTATATAATGTTTGAAGTCATGTTACCCCAATAAATTAATAAAAATGCTTATAAAAATAAATGAGTCAACTATACACAAAAGAGAGAAAAAAAGAAAAGGCTACCATTAAAAGAGGGATTGAATAATGCACTAAATCAAAAAATTGGATACAAGAAATGTGAATAAAGATAAATAAATCTCCTATTAAAAACATAACATGAGAATCCAAAAACTTCTACTGATGACAATTTTCTTCCAACACTACACAAAAATAGCCATTAATCAGAAGAAAACTGAATACGATATGCCAAAATACACAACTTTTAAAGACACATTTGCAGTTATAAAAAAATCTGAAAACACTTTGTGGTGATTGTGGAGGGGAGGTGGGTGAGGAGAGGTGAAAGAGGGTAGAGAGAGATAAATGCTGATGGAACAAAATAAAATTTAATTTAAAAAAAACCTAAAAACAAATTTAAAAAAGCTAAAAGCCAGTGGCAAAAGAGAAACAGAAATTTAAAGAGAATCCATTGAACTCAGAAAAGACATGAAAAAAAAGACAAAACGAATATAATGCAGAAGATGCCAAAAAAAGAAGAGTCCAGCCTTACTGAAGGCAACGATGAAAGGCAAGAAAGCAATCAAGAGAATAAAAATGAACCAATGAGCTTTTTCCTTTCTGTCTGGCCTCAGCTGTGAGGTAAGCCAGGAGCTGCGGAGGAAGAAGCCATGGATATAATGCGCTTTCTTCTCAGGATGCGCTGGCGGCAGCTTCGCCAGCTCTCTGCGCTCCACAGCACCCGTCCCCACAGCCCTGATTCCATAAAACACACAGGCTGGATACAAGGCCACGTAAGGTTATGTCATATATCGGATTCGTGTGCACTGTGTGGCTGAAAATGCCCTATTCCTAGGGTGCGACCCCTGGCAAGCCTGTCCATCACGGTGTTGATTGGCTCGGCTCAAGTTTGCTCCAGGCTTCAGTCTGCTGCTGCCCAGGAGCCAGCCGGCTGCCACTGTAGTGCTCTGAGAGTCCTGCATTCCTACTGGGTTGATGAAGACACGTAGAAATTCTTTGAGGCTATCCTCACTGACCTTTTCCATAATGCTACCAGAAGGAATCCTGACCCCTAAGGATCACCAAGCCAGTCCAAAAACACAGGGAGATGTGAGGGCTGACATGGGCAGGCCCAAGAGCCATGGCCTGGGAATGGGCACCAAGTTCTACCACATTATTGGTGGTTCTCACGGTCCAGCTTAGAGAAGGTGTAATACTCTCCAGCTCTACTGTTATGGCTAATGTAAGCAGTGTTTGTACAATTCTTACCCAATAAACAAGTTAGGACAATCAAAAAGAAACCAATGAAAGCAAAAAGAATTCGAAAGTGGTTGCATGGGAAGACAGGAAAGAAAACATCCTATCTGTAACGCGTCCCTTAAGAAGAAAAACAAAACCACGGAAGATAATATATATATAACAATATGATTCAATAAAGCTTTCTTTAAATATTGAGAGATCCCAACGGATATCTGGAAAATGTACTCAGAATGATCAACTCTGTTGTCCTAGTAAAGTAACAGACTTCAAAGATAAAGAAAATAAATTGTCAGGGCTTTCAAGCAAAAGGATCAAATAACTTACAGTTGGGAGAATTAAACTGTCATCAGACCTCTCAAGAAATAACATACAAAGCAAGGCAACAATGGGGCAGCATTTTTAAAAAACCTCAAGTGAAGAAAGTAAGAACCTAGAATTTTATCAGTAGGCAAACTTTTTTCCCCAAGAGTCAAGGATATAGAACAACAGTTTCAAGATGCAAGAGCAGGGAATTCTGCATCCATGAGGCCTTCCTGAACAACCTATTGACGATGCACTTCATCCAACCATGAGATGAATGGAAAAAAATTAATGATGGGCATCTCTCTATCTCTAAGTCCATCTCAGTCTCTATATATACCTATATATCTCAAATACTAAAACACAGATTGTTCGGAGAGCTGATTACTAATGTACAGAGGCAATATGTGCCAAAGCAGAAGTAATGCAACTAAAAAAATGGGAGAGGGGGGTAAAGTAAAATAACTATACTGATTGTTGTATACACAAAGGTTTAAGTTAAAGAATTTAATAAAAACTGATAAGCCAGATGAAAAAGGTTAAATATAAATATGTGGGACTAAGTAGCATTAAACATTAAGTACCAAGGTAACTACTAGGAAAAAAATACAACAAACTTAAATATAAAATTTTAAAAATTAAATAGCAAAAAATACATATCTTGCAGTGAAAGTTATTAACAAAACAGCCTCCAAAATCATTAGGCCATGATGATTTTATAGGAGAATTATTTCAAGTCTTGAAAGAACAGATAATCCCAGATTCCATGATTCCAGAGCATTGAAAATGAAGAAAATTCCCAATTTCTTTAATAAAGCAAGTGTAACATGGATATTAAACATGAGAGCAATGGCACAAGAAAGAGACTATTGATACAAAATACTAAAGGAAACATTAACAAATATAATCTAAAAATGAATACATTTAAAAATGAATACACATTTAAAAATGAATACAACATGACCAAGTGAGATTTATTTCAGAAATGCAAGCTTGAGTCAATGTTAGGATAGCTGTTAATATTAATGTTAATAGATCTAAGTAAAAAAATAATTGATTATCTCCATAGATACCAAAAAAGCATTTGACAAAATTCAATACTCATTCCTGATTTTTATAAAGCTCAAGAAAATATGAAATGAGGGATACTTTTTTAACACAAATTAATCTGAATAAACGTATCTACATATCTGTCCATCTGTCTATCTATCTATCTATCTATCTATCTATCTATCTATCTATCTGTGTACTTTGGTCTTAAAGACAGCAATGATAAAGCTCTAGAGCATTTTCACTAACATCAGAAAAAGCATGAAGATGCCTGCTATCTCTGTCACTACTGAACATAGCACTAGTAGTATGAACCCAGTGCAATCAGACAAGAGAAACCAATTAAAGGCATTAAGGGAAAGAAGAAGCGGAACATCCTCTGTCTGTATATGATATGACAGTGTACCTGGGACGTCAGTGATGACAGCAGGATATGTAATTAACACACAGAAGTCAATGGCCTTCATATACATAAACGTAACCAGTCAATGGTCATAATGGTAATGAAACCCCAATTAAAGATAGCAACCGTGATGATCAAATACTTAGAAATAAACCTAAGAGCATGTGAGCCTGAGCCAGGAGAAGCGTTTCCCTTTTACTATAAAGGACATTAGTGATACATTTGAAGAAAAATTTAGGTAATGATACTTGACCAACGTTAATTTTCTTTTTGATAATCACACTGAGACTACATAAGAGAATGTCTTGGATATTATGAAATACACACTGAAGTATTTAGAAGTAAAGGGCCATCATATCGGTAACTTACTCACAAACATTAAAAAAGCAATTATATGGTTTTTATAAAATGTATAGATGTATGTCTACATATATATATTACATGTAAACACACACACA